>VZTM01029590.1:12968-24193 GCA_013400555.1 Jacana jacana | reverse complement strand
AAAAAATGGTTAAGAGAGATCCTCAATCACAAGGAAATACTGTGAATAATTCTGTCTTTCCATTTTAGGAGTTACAGATGTGTTCTATATGACATCCTGGCATAAACCATTCTACAGTGCCCGATGAATATGACCAGTATATGGTCTTATTGGTCTATATTTGATGAATATAGGTCTTTAAAGCTCAAAAATTCCAGAGTGGTTGTATCAGCTCAGTTGGCAGTTCTCTTATTTTAGGTCAGAACTGCCTCTACCTTTAAGAACATTGTACAGTACATGTCCTAGTCATCAGAATTCTATGGTATTTTGAGTAATAGCTGAATGCTAAATTCACTTTAGTTAAATCTTCAACTAATTCATGACATCGTAGTCAATGGGAATTCTATTACTAATATCAAGTAATATCAGGAAGATCTTTTTGGATGCATTTTCCTTTTCATACATAAAACGGTTGCAGATAATGGCTATTGGACAGGTGTGCCTCTGTATAGACAAAACCATTCCTCTATAGTGCAGCCAGTTAAATAGTGATGAACTTTTCTTTGATTTGGAAGAAAAAAGGTTAGATCACAAGGTCATTAGTATTTGTTGCCATTGATATTAAATATCTGTGCTAGCTGCATGCATTTGTTCTGCAAATGTTGGTGGAAAATAAGGCCATGTATATTCCTACAACAAAGCTGTTCATTGTATAATTTAGTTTTCAGCTGAGTCTGAACTTACTGCAGGTGAAAATAAGATGATCCAGATCTGTCAGCACTGATATACATGTAGGTGGTTCCATTATTATAATTTGTGAAATGCTCACAAGCTGTCTTTGTGAGGGTGCTTATATAGAGTAATGTATTAAAAAGAAGCAAGATGTTCTACCTTATGATGGCATTGCAGTTGTGCAGTTTGTGTAAAGTGATCAAATGTTTCTAAAATACAGGAGAAGAGGAAAATTGAATGTTATTATTGTATGGGTTTGTGTGTAAGGTAATAGTAGATACTTTAAGAAAGAATGTCTTGCTTCTTATGTGAGAGATATGTTTCAATCAAATGGAACTGATTAGTATTTATAAACCAGATGTTCTTCCCATGAACTGTGAGTTGCTGTAAGAATAACACTGTTGTTCCTGTATGGAGCACTGGTATTAGTTGCAGAACTCTCCCTCTCCTGAATAAAGAGCTGTCGCATTAACACAATTAGAACTTCTGGGCTTCTTCACTGGTTTGAGAAGACCACTCTGTTTTTTTTAATATTTTCTTAAATTTCACTTTTAGCTGTTGTTTAAATTTTCAGTGATGTGTAGTGTGTATAGCCTGTATGGTATGTATAATAGGTGTTAGAACCAGTCTGCAACTCTGATTAAAATAAATTGTTGAAAAAAAAAAATACCCTACTTCAAATATCTACTTTTGATAAGCTTATTTTTTTTTAAATAGTATATCATGATAATAGACCTGGATATAACCCAGTACTTTCTAAGCTGAATTTCAGTCCTCTCCCCTGTTCCCCACACCCCTGGGCTCAGAACATTAGCAAAGCAGTGCTTATATTAAGAGGTTTTCTTAAGACTGGCTGATAGCTAGTCTTGACTAGCAAAAAATGGATAAGATTTTGGACTCATGGTCTTTTCATGAAGTCATTCTGATTCATGTACTGCCAAGTGAAGCAAAAAGAAAACCAGTAATTCTGAAATGACACCAATTTAAGCTTGCGCTCTTGAAACTGCATGGATATGCCATTTCAGAGCTCTGCTTGGGATTTTTGGTCGACATATGAATCCATGTTTGAGCTTGAATAAGGAAAATTACCAGCTCCGTGATCCAGTAAATGCTTTATGAAAAAAGAATGAGCTGTAGTCACCTAAATTGAGCTAATCCTGCGAATGCTTAACTGTATTCCCTACTTTAGTCACATGATTATGGACACCTTTTGAAGAATAGACCATTCCTTACCTGTAAAAAATTGCTCGATGGGCACCTAAACAAGCAAGGTATTCCTCATTATGTGAAATTAAGGGCAAAGCATATTTTATCTGTCCCTGAAAACAAAATTCCTGCGCTGATGTGTAGTCAACAATGTAAAAAATAAGGTATTGAAAAATAGTTTCCAATTGTGTGGCCCTTTTTATGTACCTGAAATGTGAGTATTGAAACCATCAAATTTTCATATAAATAGCAGCTCTGCTTCTCTCCTCTAGTTCTGGCCAGTGTGCCATTTTTGAAATATTCAAACAAAGAAACCACAAACCGCTAGTCACACCACAATACCAGCTTGTGTTTACATTTTCAGCTCTCCAGATCATGATCCTATTGAGTGCACATAGAGCGAGTGCGTGTACACGCGCCCATCCACCATCAGGAGAAACGAAACTGTAAACACAAGCTGGTATTTTGGTGGGGGCACACTAATATGGCGGTTGGTGGGGTCGGAAGGTGGAGGGTGAATTATGGATCCAGAATTTCCTTGTATTTTTCTCTTTAAGTCAGGCTGCTTGCACAGTAGCTGCTTTTCAAATGAAATGTTCAGTTGTTTTAAAAGAGTACGACCTAGTTTCATTAATTTTAAACTATGTGTTCAGACTTGAAAGAAGATGGAGGAAAGCACTAATACTTGACAGATTTAAACTGGACAATGGATTCTAAACTATATTACAGAGACTTCTGCTTGCATGAGTGGAGGGTGAGCAAAAATGATCTCACAGGCTTTACCATTTATGGAATAATTTGCTGAGCTATCTAGCAAATCATCTTGTTTAATATTAAACTAATCACTAAAGAAATCATTAAAAATAATACAGAGAGAGAAAAGCGACTACTTCTAAATTTGGAGAACCTAAGATTTATATGTGAATATAAACTCTTTAAGTTATATAGAGCACTTCAGTTATAGAGACTGAAGAGATTAAATGTATTTAATTAGATATCTCTAAGATCTTTATGTTACCTATTACTTAAATATATATGCAATCCTCTATTCTTTTTTTTTTCTCAATGAAATAGCATTATTTAACTAAAGCTAGAATGCCTGAACAAGGCTTTTATCTGGAGAAGACTTAGTTCTGCTGCTTAAAGATCAGCTGTTGCCATTAATCTTTATGGAAATTTCATCTTTGTGGCTATCTGAAGTTGGTGTGCCTTCTTTACTTGCCATTTGTAGCCATTTTATCTTGCCTTCTCCAAGAAGAAGAAAGAGGAGTGTTGCTAAAAGAAGACGGGTATTGCTATTTTGAGAGAACAGAGCACCGAAATGCATGATCAAGCCATGGCTTTAAGGAACAGATCAGAGACAAGAACAAAAGGAAGGTTGTTTGCAGAAGGAAAATAAAGTATCCCACTAAAATTTAACTAGCCTCATAGCTTCTCCTAGGGTGAGAGCAGCGTGTCCTAATTTTCAGTCCTGCTAGCATAGTAGCATCTTGCGTTAACAACAGCATTTCTGAACTCACTCCTTTAAATGCTGCATGTTGCTCTTAGTTCCATAGTAGACATTTTAAAGCGCTGTAAAATAAATCAGACTATAGATATTAAAATAGCTGCTTTGAAAATTCATTTAAAAGTAAGCTTAAAAATAATAAAATGTAGACACATTCATTTTTTCTCAAAAACTGTAAATGCATTTTATTCATTGCAAGTTTGCTTAGTTAGCACACAATGCTCATATTTATCTGATCCATTTTTAAAAATTTGTATATGTTAGAGGGAGCACAGGACTCAAAGAAGAAACCTACAGGCTTTGTTGTGAACCGGGAACTCTGCGAGTTACATAACACCTTAGTTCTTAGTACAGGTCTGGTGAAATAGAGTGAAGAAGGCTGTTTGCCTGCACTTAAAGGACCTGTGAAATTTGACATGTATATATTTTGAGCATTTGAAATTACTAACTGGAAGAGACTAAATGTAATAATTGCTTATCCTTATAACTATCGTGTTCCTTTCAGAAAAATGATATTCAGGAGACTCATTCAGCCACAAGATTGAAAAGATACCACAAAGGTTTAAACCAAAATCAAGATCAGGGTACTTAATGTAATTAAGTAAATCTGAAACCAAGGTATTTTCATCTGCACTTTAGATTGTTCGTAGAATGTCAGAGAGAGATTTGAGAAATCATCAAAAAGGGATACATTTTCCTTCTTACGGCTGTCACATTTGTGCTATTAAAGCACTGATATTTTTTACAGGTAAGCTTTAAGTTATTTATGTGAAGAATCATGGTTTGATTTAATTTAATGGAAGCTGAGATTCTGAGTGTAATCCATTATACAATAGTGGGAAATTTTCAGTAAAATCATGAGAGTTAGCAGACTGCTGAAAGTTAGTGAAGCAAAGCTGTAGTAGAATGAGTTGGCAGTTGCTGGGAGCCTCCATCCCACACCCTCATCTACGTAAATGATCGATGATTATTTTTTTAGCAATTTTTTGAAATTTAGTATTTTTTTTCATGCTGATAAGCAACAAGATATGCCCTATTCTAGGGGTGACTTCCGTCCATCTAAACTTGCTGCTTACTTTGTAGACCTTTCATCTCACTCCGATCTCTCCATTCATAGCCAAGGAACCCATCCAACAGCAAGAAAGAACTAACCTTTCAAAGACTACCTAGACTTAAGGTAAAACCTATCTTCTCTGGTAAGGCAGAGCAGTAGAGATCCACCAGGCAACCCACCAGTACTGCAGAGAGATGTAGCGGTAAGAGATCTGCTCAGTATTTTTCCCAGACCTTAAGAGAACACTAGTTAGCAAGAAGTGATGAATGCAAATCTTGCTAATGTTTCTCCCATATGCATGTTTTCTATTAGTAGCTATTTTTACTGCATTTTACTCTAAAACGTGTGTGTTTCTTTGAAATCTTGTCCATCCAATCCATAGTCTTCTGATTTATGGCTTCGTATATTGTTTTCTTACTGAATTCCTACTGAGTTATTATGGTGTCATACAAATTAACATTAAACTAACCAATCAAAATAGTATAGCTGCAGTAGTAACTATAGCTGTATAGCTATTAATAATATAAAACTAGATCCCTGCTTTTTAGTATAAATTCCTTCTTTAATACAGAGCAGGAAAATAAAATGGGAAGATTGTGAATGCCACAGCTGAGGGAACTGGCACAGATCAGTCACTCTTTAATTTCAGTTTTAAATGCACCAAAGATAAAAACCTCATACTAAAGTAATATGAGGAAAATTCCTAGAGCTGGTATGCAATTGAATGATTGGTGTGAGTAAGAAGCATGTAGCCAAATCCCACCTGTACACACTTTTGCCTTCTGCCAAGATGCCGCTGTGACAATTTTGCTTTGTTTATTAATAGAAACAATTATTAGCATAGTTTTTAACTGTCAAACTATGGGCTGTCTTTCATACTTAGTATGTATATATTGCATATGTTTTAATGCAGTACATAGAGGAAAACTTCTGAAATTATATCTCTTTACATAATTGTTTATTTTATATCCAAATTTAGAAGTGGTAAGGAAAATATTCCTGAAGAATATAAATAAGAAATAGTAAATAGTCTTGTTATGTAAAAACCGATTTGACAGCGTAGCGCCCAATAGAGGATTACTTGCAGAATTATTTAATTTTAAAATGTGTTCCACAAGAGCTATTATTTTAAAAGGCTTTTACTGGCATTTCAAAATAGCGTGAGGTATATTTGCATATATTAAACAGTAAAACACTTTTAGGAATGCATTGCATTACATTTACAATTGAAGGCTTTTAAAATATTCTTCGAAGGGTCAGATAAACCTTGCACAGGTAAAACTCAGTTCAGGATCAAGTACAATCAATTGATAGACTCACATGTGATATGCCAAGTGTCTGAAAAGACATCAGATGCAGTAAGTTACTATTACTATTCTATCACTGTAATTGATGTGCTTGTTGGTTTGTGGGTATGTTTTTTTTTTCTTGGGGGAGGAGTATGGAATGACTTGCCTTATGTTTGTTTTGAGGAAGTTCCTTCAGAATTAGATCTTATTTACAGTAAATCCAAGGCTGTGGTTCCACTGAAGCTGAAGCCAATCTAAATGTTGATTGCTGCAAACCCTACTTTTGGCCATATGTTACCACTGCTTTCCCTTGAGCTCTCTTTGCTGTGCTCTTCTCCAGCATGTTCACTGGCACCTTCGTTCATCTGACTTCAAACTGAATCTCTTGTAGCTCAGTGGCCTGCTACCAACCCAGAGAAGTAAATTTTATTTAAGAATGGTTTTCTGTCTCTTTGGCTTCCTTATGGGTCAGATCGATACCTGTGGCAGGCAGGCATGCAACGAGGGTCGGAACAAGAAAGAACAGATAATCTCTTTTGACAGGGGCTTGTTTTTAGACCAGCCTAGTTGTATTGTTGGGCTGCAGCCTGAATAGTATTCTGCCATAAAACAACTCAGCTCTGTGGGAAGGCAGTGGGGGGACAGCGTCATCCAAACACCACTGCTCATGCAAGGGAGTAGGCAGAAACACTTGACAGAAAGCACACTGGCAGCTCTGATGTAGAGCGATTCAATGTGTCGTGAAACTGCAGCTTTAACTAATGAAATTGGGTAGTTGGCTATGTGTTGCTTAGTGATTGTAAGAATATGCTAACCATTCATTTAAAATAATGTCATCTTTATATTTAAGCAGAAATAATATAGTAATGGGTTAAATGTGCTGTTTTAAGATGGCACATTGGAACAGTTTGAAATTAGTCATGTAATATTATTCAGTTATTAAATTATTGTACACTGGTTGCTGTTTAATTATTATAAGTAATCCTTTGTAAATATTTAAGAATGGGAATCTGAACCCGATTTCTTTAATATCGATGGGAGTTCTGTTTCTCTGTGCAGGATTGGACATACTCTCAAATTCCCTAAAACTCATGAGTGACAGCATCTTACTACAAAATTGGTCACCCAGCTGTGTGGTTTAGCCATGGACCACAGAAGATTTTAAACATTTAGATCTGTCTGCCATCAAGGCTTTCTTTGTATGCAAGAATATCCTGTTATTGCATTAATTGTTTCAAGACTGGTACTTCTAAAGCGATACACAGAGCCTTTTGAAAATATAATAAATATTATTTCCAAAATAGCTACAAAAAGAACCTCAATAGCTTAAATTGTGTCATATTAAATATGCAGGTTTGCATCATTTTAATTATCTTGAAGCGTTGTATCTAAATAGTATTAATGAGGTTAATATCCATAAGAAGACAGATTTAGAATCTCATTGCTAAAACTGGTCAAATAATTCATAATGAATTATTCACCTTGTTTTTTTCATGAACTCTTGGTGAACAGATTGTGATTTTCTCAGAAGGATTAATTATTCAAAGTTATTCACCAAAAAACTTAATAATTCTTGGGCTCGGTTTCTTGGTGAGCAATATATTGTGAACATCTGACCAGTGCCAGTATTGCAGATCGTACAAAAGTGGGTTTTTTTTCCTATTGTGACCTTTCCTAATCAGTTCAGGTCTCCCTGAGATGAATGTTTAGAAGACTTTTTTTCTCATGGCATGAGAAGATCTTTTTTTTCTCTTCTGTCCCTTTAAAACTGACAGAGACATACAGTAGCAGCCCTAAAAGTAATACAATATTGTCTCTGCCGCTCAGTTACTAAGTATTGTATGCTGTATTACACCTTTATCTAGTGTTCCATTTCTTACTCTTCAAGAGATAATTCATTGTCAGTTATATATGGATGATGTGGGTATATATATTGAATTATACATTCAACATTTTCTTAGAACTATTGCTGAAACTGTTCTGCATACATGAATAATATTTTCAATTGCTTATCTAAACCAAGTTAATGCATTTTAATGTTTTAATAAAATTTTTGTACTCTTTAGAACAATACATTTTAGGGTTTTTTTCTACAGTAGTTTATATCCATAAGCACATTGCTTTCTCTGGCTCTCAAATATGGAAGTTACCAACCTCTGCTGTGATCACAAGTTTCCTGTGGAATGGCTACAGTTGCTGGACTAGCCATGGCGTAGCCAGGGTTATTACTCTCTCACTGAGCAGCACCTCTGTCTTAGAAAGAGGAAGACAGAGAATCTTCTTTTCTGGGATTCTCCCTTCTTTTTATTTTTAACTTTCATAAGCAATTCAAATCACATCCTTCAGATGCAATAATATAGCATTACCTTTTAACTTTGGAAGACTCTGTATCACTAAAACACTTAATGTAAACTAAGATGTTACAGTATTGTAAGGAAAGCAAAGGAAGAAAACAAAGCCTTTTGCCTTGCTCTCGTGAATCAAATGGAAATAACCAATATAGGTAGCCTACTGGCACCGTGACTCTTCTATTACCATCACATTTCGCTGACTTTTCTTCTTCAACCTTTGCTGTTCACAGCTTCTCTTTAGTAATGTCAGGAGAATGTACTTGCAAAAGTACATCCAATTATCTTTTGTCCCAATGTACTGCTGTAAAAGTTGAAGGATTGCTTTCTGTAACACAAAAATCGGTACTGGGTTGGTGGACAATGTTCTGAAATTCACTGTGAGTGATTTGTCACTCTTACCTGTTCTCTGAGGACCATGGAGAAGAGTCCAATAATGAAATATTAGAATAGTCAAAGTGTAAAGCTGATCAATTAACATTAAAATTGATTCATTATAATTCTATATCCCCCTCTATCCTTTACTTGTCTCTACTCCCAGAGTAGAATAGTCCATAGATTGCCTCAATATCAACCTCCAAGACATCCTCTGTTCCTTTAATGGGACATCCCCAGAGTATTTCTGGCTTTTCCCATAACCTCTAGGTTTCATTTTAGCCTGCCACCTAGGTAGGAGACACTACATGGTGAGAGTGGTCCAGGACCTCACGTAGGTTTTTTGGTCAATGAACTGCTGCCAAATGGAGCAAATAATGGTTGGGTTCTTTGTGCTTTTTCCCTAGTATTAACAGGTTTATTCAGAAGCCTGTAATTAAGATTCATAACCTTAATATATATTTCTCGGTCAAATTTGGTTGAGCTTTTCCAACAGATTTAAAACTTACCAGGAGATAGGCCATAGCCCCCTAGATGGCCTTTTTTTCTTATTTTCTCTGGAGGCCAGAATTTAAAAACCCAACACATTAACTCCTAAAGTGGGATAAGTTTGCACAGTTGTATATATACCTATATCTGATGCAAAGGTTCCTAGATAACTATTATATAGAAACCATACCTGGAGTTGCGGGAGATAGATTCTATGTTACAAATCCAGATGTGTGTGCAGGTATGTGCACCACATGTTTTCCAGTACACAGTTTTAATTAAGGGAACTGAGGACGGAGGCCCAAACCCTGTTCTCTTTAATCATGAAAATAATCCCTTCGGTTTTGTTCTGAATTTCCTGGGTACAGTTGATTTACAAGAAACTGTAAACATCAGCATTGTTTTTATTAGGTTGTGCCTTGCGTTGTTTGAGATTATATGTTCAACGTTATCTAAAGCTGTTTTTCAAACTTAGCCTATTAAGGAGATTTATGTCATCATGAGAACAGAAGAAGCAAATTAATTGTGTGAATGCAAGATATTTTATTATATATACACACACACATATATATTCATGAGAAGGCTTGACGGCCGCTCTGTCCAAATTAAAACTTGAAAAGCAATTTTTTTAATGGGAGAAATTATCTGATCCTATGATATTTTATATAACCATGGGGATACTGATGTGGGTAGATAATATGAAACTTTAAAACAAACTACAGCACTTTTAAAGAACAATTATGCTCTATGTGCTTATGAGACACTAGAAAAAAATAAGCGAGTGGGTCAGCAAAGATGTGAAAGTGCTTATGATCTGGAAAAGTCATCACAAATAATAATCCAGATGAGCACAGAGACGGGGAAATCATCTGAATGTAAACACTGCTGACTGAATATCCTACAAACGTATTTTCCTGTGTGTGTCTAGTTGAATTGCTACTTCAGTCAAACTAGTCTTCCTTTTGCTGTAGTCGACTTTGGGTGAGGACTTACATCATTCAACCTCAGCGACCCTAGAATTTCAGGCAAAACTATCCCTCTCAAAGGTCTGCCTTCTTAAGGGTCTGTGAAGATAAATGTGTATATATTCCAGTTCCAGCTGAAAATGTACGGATCTGTTTATATCCCCACTTTTTTCCTAACTTGTGTGATTGTGGAACAGATCAGCGAAGAATTATATTCTAAATCTAAATATCTTTTCTTTGTCTGACTGAATTATCGGGTGCTATTTAGAAAGCCGCCGTTGGACTCGGGTAGGGAAAGCCCGTTTTGAAGAAAGAGGGGAGGGGGCAGTGGGATTTAAAGCTGTTGAGCGAGTGAGGAAGCAGTAAAGCAGAGCGATGCTGGGCTGTGCGGCAGCAGCCGCTGCGGAGCGGTGCGGGGCTGGCCCGCCGTGCCTGGGCCGGGCAGGGCCGGGCTGGGCTGGGGAGGACACCGCGCTACGCCTCTGCATCGCCTTCCGAAACAGCCTCTGTTTGTAATCGAAATAGAACTGAATTCCAGGAGCACAAAGGTGTTTCAGCTAAACGTGCAATTACCGAGTAATAAAATGGAAAAGGATTAGTGTGAGAGTGGAAGGGACAGCGGGAAAAGGCGGCAGAAGCGGCGGCGATCGGAGGCAGGCGGCGCCGCACGGCGGGCTGCGGCACAGGCACCTGCCCCTGGCGAGGAGCGCACTGCCTGGCCTGCCTTCGTGAAGAATCTGCTTTCTCGTCCTAATCCTAAACACACTGAGATATTTATTCGTGAAAATCAGACTGCTAAGAATTCACAGATTATCGAAAACATTAGCTAATCACCCTACGCCTGTCCTGGAAGAGACAAACAGACAGCGGGGAAAGCGCTGGGGACGAGCTGGTGTGAAATGCAGCAGCCTTGCAAAGCCTTTCCAGCTCCAGCCTGCTATTACAAGAAAAGGATCATGTGAGGATCCTTTGAAAGGCGATGTTCTGACTAAAGCAAGCAACTGCATTAATTGGGAGTCTTGTATTCATACATGCTGGGCTAAATAAAGCAAGCTGGTTCGCTGCAGCAGGCTGGGGAAAATATAGCAAACTAATCCTTTCAATGACTTTGTCGTTGATTAGAGCATCCATAACAAATGCAGAGTCCTAAATGTTCCACGTAGCACGGAGTGGCTTCTTTTCAGGGAACAGGATAAGCGCCCTAAGCTGCAACTAAAGAAAATGACCAAACTTTTTTTTCTTTTTTTTTTTTTTTTTTTGGGGGGGGACATTTTTTGTGGG
>VZTM01029590.1:0-12887 GCA_013400555.1 Jacana jacana | reverse complement strand
GAGCTGAACCTCCAAGGTCTCCCCCCCCCCCCTTTTTTTTTTTTTTTTTTTTCCTCTTAAATCGCCTGAAGTTAACTTTCATGCTGGAGACAAACTCGGCAGGACAACAAAGCTTTGATCCTTGTGTGAAGGAAGAAAGTAATAGAGTGAAAGTCTCTCCAGAGGGTAATTATTCTTTGGCCGCTCAGGCAAGAAGTTCCTTGTCACTGTTAAGGTTAATATTAAGGTGGCTCTACTATACTTTCCCATATTAAAAAAAAAAAAAAAAAACCAACAAAAAAAAACCCTCCCCAGAATGTTATACTATTAATTGCCAATTTGCATATGTGTGCAGCTGCTGTTTTGGCTCCGATCTTCCATCCGATAAGCTTGCTGGAGGTATCACAGAGCACTTGGCAGCTTTCCTATTTGAAAAGAAAGCCTTCCTAACTACAGAACAGCTGATAGTCTATCAGTGATAGACCCTGATGGCGTGAATTACAATTACACTACTTTTCACACTAAATCTGGGTGATAGCTACTTGGAAAGAAGTTTCATCATTTTTTACCACAAACTGGAAAAAGAATTACATGGTCATGCTGTGCTTTTAAAGGCAGTTTGGTTCACTTTTGTCTATTTAACACCTAATTCCGAGGAGTCCATAGGCATCTGGAGATCTGAACGTCGCGTAATGAATTCACTGTTTAGATGGGAGATTTTTTAAATCTACCTCAAATTACATTTATTAACAAGGCGAGCAGGAAGTGTTAGAGTTGTTAGACGCTTCATTTATTAAATAATTTGTGGGTATTTTCAGTTGTCATATCCAGAGTCATGGGGGTTTACTTATTTTTTAATTAGCAATTCCAAAACAATGCTACTGCAATTTAACAATTCATCACGTAATCTGGGGCTGTTCGGTTCAGCCACTAATGCTAGATAATTCAGATTGTTATTTTGATCTGTTTATAACTCATTTTGTTGTGATAAGAGAACTGCTGCCTTGAAATTAAATGGCACGGTTTCCTACGGACCTTGTTGCGACCTCGAAGTTAACTATATCGTCTTTGTCTACCTATTTCTTGACTTTGTACCTGGTATAGGAAAGCAACAGTAATTTAAGATACTCACTTATTTGCTCTCTCACTTCGCGATTGGTCCCTATTTCGCCTTAATGTGTTTTCATATACCGGTGCGGAGGAGGAGGTGGGGAGAAACGCAAGTGTCAAAGTAAATTTAATTGTAAGAGTAAATCACCCACATTGCTGCCGAGGTCACGATGTCTAAACTTTTTTCTTTATATGCCAGCAAGTTCATGTAGCGCGGGTTGGCTGCCCTGATAGCTAAACGTAGACCTTTAAATATCTCCTAAAGGCATGGTGGAAAGCCCGACTCCTGACGTAGCTAACCTAACAGAAAATAGACTTTGTTTTCCTTTTTTTAGTTGCTTGCTTTATTAGATTTCTCACTCTCGCAGATTATCCAAAAACTACCCATTGATTGATCGCCCGTAGAGCTGCATTTGGTGTAAAGAAAAACTTCACAGCTTTATTGGCTCCCAGGAGACAAAACAAACATAACAAGATATTCGTATTAATACAAACAATGCAACAAATGAGAAAATCGTCACATTTAAATAAGACGGTAAACTCAGTCCAGTCTACATCCCAGCCTCTGCTCTACTAGACATGGCAGCTCAACTCATCACCAGCGCTCTCCGGCGCGGGTCCCCGCGGGAGGTGCCTCATTGCTCACAGCATCTCCTCGCCGCGAACACAATTAGCATAAGAAAATGCCACCGAATAAAAGTTTAAGAGCCCAGTTTAACGGTGTTTTGCCGCAGCTTTGCGACTCTAACTGTAAAGGTTGAGGTGAGTCTGTTTCTTCAAAGAGATTTTTGNTTTTTTTTTTTTTTTTTTTAGGGCACCACGCATCTAATCGTAACAAGGCGTTTATTTTGGGAAGAGCAAGCGAGAAGATTTGAACTTTCTGCCATTTCTTCTGAAGACAAAGAAGGGGACGTGTCCCTTTACCCTTGGTTTAAAAAAAAGTCCAAGGAACAGTTTTATTTTTAAAGAAAGGAACTTCCTCTCCCAACACAAACACACCCACACACGCCACGAACTTTAAAAGAAAGCTAATACACTCTGAGCTTCGTCTGGGAAACATCACAAAAGGAAAGGGACCGTTTTTTGAGGGCAACAAGACAGCAAGTCCGCTCTCTGTGTTATTTCCTACAAACTCTTTATCCAAAGACGCAACCAGCCTGATATATAGGAACATTTTCTTCACCGGCATTTTCTTATAATAGCCATTTTCTTCACCCTTTAATGGAAAAGTCACTTAGGCCCAGTGGGAAATATGGACCTTCTGAAATGCTGTGGGAATCTTATCATCCTTATCATCTTGTTACTCTCACGCAAAGGGCTAGGTAATTGCTGGGCTGCCATTCGGTAATCTCTTCTCTTTGATAGACTGGCTAAAATCAAAGTGAAGCTGGATTTGTTGGCCACGCGATTCCCTTGAAGCCCAAAGAGATTTGACAGTCCTGAGAATCGCGTTACAGGTCCTGCATCCATTTCCCACCGGATGCTGGAGTGGTAAAAGGCTGAAGGGGCTGCCTTTTCTTGCCGGGTTTGTAGCGTCTTCAGGCCGGAGGGGCATTTCTGGGCATTCCTAGTATTCTGCGTGAAATAAAAAGCCATACCACCTTATAAATGCTTACTGCACTTGCGCTCATTAAGTTTTATTGGGCTTGTGAACTTTTGGCCAATAACATCTGCCCTGGTCTTTTTTCACACTTGACCGTCGATCCCCGCACGCGCCCGCCCAGTCAGAGCTTTGGGTCAGGCTCTGGGCGCGCAGGGTTTGCAATACCGGGTCCTCCGTGCGGGTATCGCTTAGCTTGCCTCTTTCGAGCGCAGCTCGGTAAGATTTGTATGAAGGAGGAACACGCACGTGTTTTAATAATAATTAAAGAAAACGCATTAAAAAGTAGATTAAAGGAATTTGTAAAGCATATAGGATTTTGTTCTCTTAGAAGACACGTTCACAGATTACTACAAGACTCTTCAATAGTTGCAATTGCGATCATGGCATATAATGCCAAGTTATCACTACACAAAGTAAATTGTAAAACGACGGCTCTTACAACCTTGCTAAGGTGTAAGAAGTTATTTCATGACCAACTGATGTAATATTTCAAATTGCTTTCCAGCTACGTGTTCTTCTCGGATTTATTTTGCTCGAAATACATGTGGTGTGCGTGTATACACAAAATTATATGAAGTAAAATCTTCCGAGAAATGCAGGGAATAGTATGATGAAGGAGGGTTGAGAAGTGATACAAAAGAAGGAAAGGAAGTTTTAGTGGTAGAATGAAACCTGCTGTTCCTGTTCCCTGTGCAGAAGGAGGACTAAACCTGGTGGCTTTATGCTGGAAGACTTTTATCATCCTTTGAATACTTAGGGACACTAAACTCCCTGAATAAAGAAATCAGATGAATCCATTCTAATTACGGATATTCCTGTTGCTACCGTCTTGTATCACTTGAGGCAACTGGGAATCTATAAGTAACAAGCTTATTTGATCTGTATCAACTGTAGTTAAATGGACACATGGATGAGAACTCTATTAAAAAATCAGTGTATGCGATTTTGGCTGCTGAGTCTCCGTGGGCTTTCACATCTCGGATGGCATGGAGCCCGAGGTTTCTCTCCCGTGCTCCTATTGAGCTTGGACGTGACTTTTTTACGCCCCCACCCTTATGTCCAGAGTTATGTACATGTTTCCACATATTAAAAATGTAGTCTACACTGCTCGAATTGGCAGCACTATCAGAGCCTCTCCAGACGTCTCCGTCACCAGGTCTATGCGCGCTTTGAGCAGTATCGCCCAAGCCAGCTAGTTCCGTTGGTCTGGTTCTGTACTGGAGGAGAACTTGCATAAGACTACAATGATATTTTCCTCCTGCTCACTGCACATTGTGTACCTCCTTCTCCTGCAACTGCTGTAATCCCTTTAACCCAACAGAAACCTCCAACGCCCGACTGTTGAGAAATTGGTGGGTTGGATGGCCTTTCACCTGGTTGTCACCCCTGGAAAAAGCGCTAATGGACATTTGTAGATGGGATTCTCGCCCGACCGGAGGCTCGGTTTCTGCTGTGCAGGCACGGTCTTGTCACACAAAGGCTCGGGTCCCCACCCCGTCCGCCCGTCCGTATATTCTTCTGCGGGCACACTGACCCCAGGAATAGTTTCTGTGGTTTGTCAGGGCACCTGTTGTAAGCAGATGTTCTGACAGTCTCACAGTCCGCCATCTCAACGACTTGTCTCATTCCGTTATCTCGTGTGCCTGAGTAACCCGTGTACAGGAGCCTTGTGATGGCGAGAAGGGCAGTTAGTCAATATAAGCAATAAACAGAACATTATTTGTCGCTCCTTTGCTGGCGGTCAATTATGAAGAAGAAACTTTGACTGGCGGCGTATCAGTAATGTCAGGAGGGGTGGCAGTGCAGCTGCACGGGCTGCCTGGGTTCATCCATCATTACCTCACAAATGAGCCGACTGGCTTGTGGGCAGGTACAGAAGCCCTGGCAGGCGAGCAAGAGAAGAGATTATTTTTGCATATCTCCTGTGAGTCTCAAGGGAATTCGGTGGCGTTCCTGATCTCAAATGCTTGTAATTAAGAGGATGGCGTCTTTGGGCTGGAGGATTCCGGAGAAAATAATTTTCACGGCACCTAGAGGGCTTGATGTCGCGCTTGATGACAGATGGGAAACCTTTATGAAGGCTCCGTAACCTTTTGCCCTGAGAGACTATACTTTTTGACGCTGCAGGATTGGGAGGGTGTAGATGTTTTCACTCGGGTGATAGTGTGGCGATTTTTTAAAACAACGGGTCATTTATTAAAGTATTTTAATGGACTACGCAAACAGCGAAAACCTGACAAAGCTTGTGTCACTGCTGAGAGGGAAAACATAACTATTACCCATAGAATGTTTTGCTTATGGACACTTGTATCTTGCACAGAAATAAGATATTGGAAAAGATCAGCAGATAAGCTTTCATGTTTCGTCCTTTCAGATCGTGACCTCAGGAATGCCGTGCCACTTCCATGAATCCTTTTCTCGACCTAAAGGTGCCCGTGAATATGAATAAAGTAGTATTTAAAAAGCGATAGAAAGGAAGAGAGAAAGAGAAAACAAGGCTCATTCACATTCCGAGTCTGCTTTCTGTCTCACACGTATTACATTTCACAAAACAGATAGAAACAATAGAGCTTATTAAGAAAAACTTGTTTTGAATGGCAAATTAAGCATAATGGAAATACACACGTTTTTACAAGTAGTTATTTTTTCCACCAATTGAATATTTTAAACCTTTTAAAAGTACGTACTTGTCTCTGAAAAATGTTTTTCTTTTAGCTCATTTTCACCATATCACCCTGCTGCATATATTTATTTTAAATGTTTAATTCGGTCAGCTCGGAGACCTTAATAAGCACAGCACCTTGTCTGCGGCCAGACAGGAACCAGTAGGGGTGCCCTCCCTCCGCGCTCTCTGAGCAGTATCCGGGTGGCTTCCCAGGCTGAACAGCCTGACGCACGGCTCGGTCCACACCATGGCTTCTGAGGCAGGAAAACCCGTGATTGTTACATTCGAGAAGATATCTCGGCATTCGTCTTCGATGGAAGCAGCTTTTCGGTGCAGAGGAAGCATCAAAATAGCTCTAATAATTTCATACCAGTTTCGAGAATTATGTGAAATCAAGAAACGTTCCGAGAATCTTTTAATGAAAAGTGAGCTTGACCTAAGGAAAAGTCAGTTCCTCCTTTCACCCTCATGTACAGTTTTTAAAAAACATTACAGGTAATAGCAAAGGAAGGCAAGTTTTTTATCTCCCTCCCTCATGCCTCTAAATTCAGAAGTACCGAAAAAATTCTCTCTTTAAAAAAGGGAACAGCGGTTTGCTTGAATTTTGGTTTATATTATAAATCCATTACATCAGTATTCCCTATTTGCATAAACTTGTGTATCTCGTGTTATACAATCTCTCAAAACATAAACCAGTCCAATGTTGAGCATTAAGGTGGACTGCGTTTTTCTGCTTCTTAGGTATCGCAGCGATCTGGGAATTTATTTTTACAGCCTGAGATGTCAGTATGGCACAGAAGCATGAAAATCTCACCATCTGTATGCTCATGGACAATCTCATCAAGTACACTCAACGACAGACTTAGAATAACAAAATTCAAACGCTATTACTACCGCCTAGCCGTACATGCACTCACATCTATTTTAAACAGTGTTCAACCTGAGCTATCGTGCCGCTTACCTCAGGCCTACAACACTGTAATCCACAGCAGTGGTTGCTTAGCCACGTGAATCCTGTCCTAAAACAGGCACATGCCATTCGCAATAATGCTTATTAAATTAAAGGGGAGGTTACACAGAGATGCATATAATTTAATTTTGCCAACGGGCTGATCCACAGCCCGGTGAAGGTTCAGGAATCGAGCACTGGCTTCACCTGGCAGCTTACCTACTGTGCCGGGCAGTGTCCTTCTGGCTATGTGTTACTTGTCGGTGCCAGGAAACAAGGATATGTTTTAGCTGGAACTCTGTTATAGCAGACACTACATAGCTTAGATTAACTCCTTTCAGTAGTACTGCATCAATGTGTTATTCCCTTAACATAAAACATACAGATTATGTAAATCTGTAATAAATACTATTTTGAAGTGTATAGTAATCAGAAATCTTTCAGGGCAGGATGGAATGGAAACTGAGAAATATTGGAGAGTAAACATTCCAACGCTCATTCCTCTGCTTCTCCTGGCAGAGAGGAGCACTTGCTGTAGCTGGGCTGCTATCACTGCAGTGCCAGGGTCTGCCCTGTGATTCCCAGAGTGTGGACTTTCTGGGAAAGCTAGGGCCAAAGTGATCCCACGCAAAGCGTTTCTCCTCTCTCTGCAGACCCAGTTTGTAAAGGGGAATGGTCGTTCTGGGTCTGAGGGAAGGCCAGCTCTTTCTGTACCTCCTCACAGGGTACAAACTGGATACCTGCAGTCATTCAGGCTTGCAAGGCCAAGCAGTCTGAGAGGCAGAAGGCAGCGGTGGAAGAGAGGCCATACAACTTGCTTACAACATGCTCAGCATTCCAGACTCCAGTCACTGTGCAGAACTCAGAGGGCAACGGAGCCCCTGGAGCCCAACACGAATTGGCACAGCTCTGCATTTGCGGGCCTGGTCTGGGGCTTCCCTAGGAAGTGCGGCTGCGCTGCCGGCTATCCTCTGTCCTCCTGCAGCGAAGAGGGAGCCAGGATGTCAGTGGAAGGAGCCCACAGGACTTGTACGAAGTCTCTCTCTCTCGCCTCTGCCCCTTGTGGGGACACATACTGACGGGCTCCCGGCAGCCTGGGTCCCAAGGGCGAGGTCTGCGATCTACCACTGATACCCACCAGCCTGCCAGATCCCCCCGGGTGCTGCCGCCTCGCCGCCCGGTTCCACCGGGCCCCTGCCTGGGTTACCACCTATGCCGGGCGCGGTGCTTGCCTGCTGCGGAGGGGCCTGATTGTGTAGAGGGTTTGCCATGCGGCCAGCGAGAAGGAGGGATCGCGGCAGGCAGGCAAGCGGAGGGAGGGATAGATAGGAAGGAAGGAAGGAAGGAAGAAAGGAAGGAAGGAAAGAAGGAAGGAAGGAAGGAAGGAGGCCGGGCTGATTAGCATGCAGCAGCGCTCGCAAGCCCGGCTCCATTGTTTTAACACCTCCCCTCTCCTCCGCGCCAATCTGTCACCGTTCAGCAGGCGAACGCTGCTGCCTCGAATGCTGCTCTTCTCAAATGAGACGGATAATTAGCTGCCCCGCACGAATGGCGCACTCTTCTCACCCCTGATTGCTATCACCTTCTTGCTCCTGGCAGTTTTGACACCTCGTAATCAGCCTGCTGCTTTTTCTCTTTTCTTTCCCTATTTCTGATTTTTTTCTCCCCCTTCCTTCAGTGGTGTTTTTTTTTTTTTTTTAAATGCAATCCCAGTTGCCATTTGGATTGAGCCTCCTCTGTTGAGTTAACCTTGTATGATTGCGGGGGAAAGGGGAATGTACGGTAGGGAGGAAAAGAAATCGCCTCCTCTGAGTCTCATCTGCTGAGTGAACCACGGGTGGGGGTAGGAGCATCTCGGCTTGATCCTCCAGTGCTTTTGTTCCTAAGGGGGAACAGTATCTCCTGAGCATCCTCTGAATTAACGTTATCTCTCATGGGGAAGGATCGTGTGTGGAGAGACTCCTCCGCTCAGTTAGTGGAGAAAAGGCTGCATATCCGTTATGTGTTTAGTTAAATTCAACAACATGAGGAGGGGATTTTAAAAGTAAGTTCACACGGCCGGGAAGCTCTCGCTCTTCCTCCCGGCTAGGGAGGGAACGCAAATAACTTCTTCTGAGCCTCTTAAAGTGAATTCACTGTGTTTCATGGGAGTCGGAAGAGAGCTCTGATTGGAGTGCGAGCTGGCAGAGGGAACTTCTTCCCCTCCGATTCCGGAGAAATAAGAGATCCCAGTTAAGGCTCTGGTGATTTCTGTGAGATCTTAAAACACAGAGGACTCCTGGAATCTGTCATAGGAGCGTTTTCCTCTCCTCTAACAAGCCCTGACAGTCTAATTACTGGAGCTACGAGCAGCTGTCGAGTTAGCCGGGGAGACAGAGGAGCTACGTGTGTTCTACCCGGCCGCCGGCACCGAGCCCTCGCAGCCGGCTGGGGCAGCCGTACCGCCACAGCGCGCCCCGCAGACCCCCCTGGGGAGGAAAGGGCAGCGGTTTGTTTTCGAGTCAGAGCTAAGAGTGCCCGCGAATAACGCGGTAAGGGCGGCGGGACTAGCGAGCCCATACGGGAACCTTGAGAGCGGTTTCAGACCCGGGGCTGCCCCGGCAGGACTCTGCTGAGCCTGGCAGAGAAGGCATTCGGTAGAAAACCTCGGCACAAGCCTGCTGCTCCTTATTCCCTCTCGGCTCCACTTCCTTCCCCCAGATTTTTTTTATTCTTTCTTTTTAAAATGAAATCCCACTTCCCGTTTGGGTTCAACCTCCTCTGCTGAGTTGAGGTTGTGTGGAAGGGGGAGCGGAGGGGAGGAATACTGAGCCTCCTCTGGTGAGTGCAATCAAGCAGATGTCCCTGCTGGCAGCAGCAGCCTCTGCCAGGAAAGCTGTATGAGTGGGGCCCACTGAGGGACCACACTCACCTCCCACTTCAAGTCGCTCACAACTGCTTAGCGTGAGATTTATTTATTTATTTATTTACTTATAAACAAACCAGACTGGTGCCACTCGCAGTGGTCTCTGATCGGTGACCCTACCTGGACACCCTCAGGCAGCAATAGTTTTAAACACAACGAATCTAACAGCTTCCTAAGACGCAGCAGTAGGCAGGAGCTCTCATAGCGGGAGATGGATGGGTTCTGCTGGTCTAGGAGGCTTAGGACAACCGTGTCCCCTCCGCCCTGACCTGGCTGCCAGGGAGCCCAGCTCTACAGGCGGAGCTGAGGGGGGGCCAGGCTGACTCCAGGAACAAAGAGCCGCCGGCCGGCGCGGTGCCGGGCTCCCTGTCCTGCCCTTCCTCTCCCTTTCCTCTCAGAAGAAGAGCTCATGGGGAAAACGCGTCCATGCACGGGCGGACGGGACACACAGGAACAGAACACTTAATTTTCTTTAAAGGTAATTCGCAGGTTGATCAGCTCTTCAGAACGTGAGCTCCCGAGCTCGAATTTAACGGATGAGAAAACAAATGGGTTTTGTGTCGGGCTGGCTGGAGATGTGCGAATCCCCTTCCCTCCTCCCAATCCTGGAACTTCTGGCTCTCCCAAGAACCACCCCCAGCCGTGCTCTCCGGGGAGGTCCTTCGCACGGCGAGCGCAGGGATGCGCCAGCCCTCCGCGGAGCTGGGCACCTGCCGGGCCTCAGAGATGATCACAGCAACCAACTCTTTCCCTGGGTCACGCAGCAGACACGCACCGCACGCTGCCGTTTATTACAGTACACCCCGACGGCAGCCACTCACAAACACGCCATGCTTAAAACAGAGAAAATACATAACTGCAGAAAAATCCATTTCTACAAATGACACAGGTGCCAATTCTTCCAGAAACTGGTCACCTGCAAACAAACCTTTGAAAAGAGAAACCGTCGTGCTTTGCTGCTATGAGAATGTTGATGTTAATTATCAAACATCAGGACTAAAACCTGATGGTTTTAGTCGGTTCAAATGCAAAAAGCTCCAAGTCACCCTTTATCATTAATTTAATTTACTTAGTAAACTCCCCTTCCCCCGCTTTTTTTTTTTTTTTAATCCCTGAAAATCCAGAAAATGTGCAAACCTTACCAGAATGCAATGTTTTAACTAAACACCCGAGAAAGCCACTAAGCACATTCAGGTTAAAGATTAAGCCATTGAGATGTGGGTGATTAGGCTTTCCCCTTTAATTTCTGGGCTGTAACAGACTTCATCAATCCTTCATAGTAGACCAGAAGGAAAGGGAAACAATCTTTCTTACTATTAGTTTTAGGGAAAGTTTATCCTTCTCTCACTCTGTCCCTCATACAAATATAAGCTTTTCCATGGAAGTATTTTTACTAATTATTAATGCTAGAAAGGTACATGAACAAAATTCTTATTTTTTTTATAATGTGTAACAGACATCCACAAAACTGCTACAGTTATATTCCGACAAGAAGGTCATCCATGGGCTGTGTTTGATTACTCTCTCTAGTAAACAATTTATCTGGGAAACAACCATTTATTTATGTTATTATTGAACAGGCCTATCCTAATTTTGGCACATCTGGCATTCAGTTACTGTGACGATTTTACAAGAATCTGAATTAAGAGGTTCACTACTGTAACTGAAATTTGGAAATTTTGTAACAGAAATGAAAAATGAGAGCCTACTTCTCTTCCTGATTACTTCAAGGAAAACAGAATCACATCACTGGATACTGAGAGTACTGGACACTAGCATCACACCAATCTCCCCAGCCAGATTAAGGCATTAATCCTGCAAGTCTACACTCATAAATATAATCATGTCATTGGGCCTATTCAGGCAATGGTTAATTGAAGACGAAAAAGAAAAGAAAAAAGAAAAAAGGTGTTTAACATCACTCTCACAGTTAATATTGAAGCATAACAACAGGCAGTAATGTGAGTTACAGTACTGAGCGACTTACAGTTTCATTTCACCTTGTCAAAGGACAATTAAAAATGTGCTTGTCTGACAAACCATTTCAGTCATGAGTTCTTGTTACAAGTAGTCTCAATTCTTAAATTCTTAGCCTGTCTATTGAATTATTAAAAAAATCAAACATATGCAAAACCAGTGATCCATTGAATTCTCATACATTAGGACTGTACTTTAAAGTGGGAATTCAGATGCCGAAGAAAATCTTCCTTAGATGTTAGAGATGGTGGGAAAACTTCTCGACAGAATTCACATATTCCGCCCTGATTCAGTTCAGAGTCTGTATAAGCCTGTGCCAGCAAATCATTGTCTTGAGGCTGCCAAATGAGCTAAAAGAAACAGAAAATGATTATTACTTTGGTTTACATCATGCTGTAGTTCATATTCATATAAAAAAAATACCAGCCTCTTTAAACTGGGTGTCCTCTACACCTGCCTGGTCAGAGACATTAATTATAGAGTTCTCATTTAAGGGTAGCAAGATAGAACTTTGATTTTTTAAAGCTCAATAAAGATACTATCCTTGTAAACACCTAAAATGCCTTGGTATCTATTAATTATACATACTACGATAAGGAAAAGTCTGTAGTATCAGTCTGATAGATTTTAAGGCTTTTCTTTAACTTTACATTTCAGTATTTTACTGTGGGAGCCGCAGTACGTAACAGAAATGAGAAAACACATTTTTACCTTAGAATAAAATATTTCTTATGGAGAGTTAATATGGACTATATTTTATTCCTATTCTCATTGATACACCACTAGTTCTCAGTTTACTTACAAAACGACCAGAGGAATGTCATACAGCTCAAGTTGTTTGCTTGTTCTGACTGCCTTTTAGTGTAAATCTGTCTCAAATAATCTATTTGGGGATTCCTGATGCTGCCGCCATGACAGCATCAAACTCAGTGGGACCCTCTGAATACCTACCCATGCATGCAGGTAATTCTGCAAACCATGCTAAATTTGGTTCAGCAGCTGTCCTGCTGTCTTTGGTCCCTAAGCTAGCTAGTTTTCAAAGCCAGCAAGTTTGTTTATCTGATGTGGGAGTTGAAGGGGCTTCAGCCTGATACATCCTTTAAGTCAGAGTGCACATTAATTATTTAGCATCATACCAGCTAGGATTTAAAAAGTCTTTTATCAAAGTAAAGTTAAAAATTAAGTTTCGTTACTTTAAGTGTTAGCAACATGAGATAAAGTGCGTATTTATGTTATACAGCCAGGACGATTAGGTTTTGAGTAAAATTGAGAACTAAACACATCCTGCCGTGACTGCAAAGTAGCCAGAACGGCAGCAAGCTGGTATGAGCTCCATGTGGGGATGAACCTAGAAGAGGAGAGCACCCTATGGTTGTTTTTTTTGGCTCTGTTTTCTTCTCTCTTGCTTCACTCGCACATGGAAAGGGAAGCGAGAGTACTTTGGAAAGTAGTTTCTTGAGGAGTTTTAAATTTCTTGCTATTGGTTACTCAAGAGTTTTAATTTTCAGCTCTAATTCAAATTTCATCATGTCAACTAGTTAGAACCTATTGTTTATTCCTCCCATGGTAACTCACTGTACAACTAATGTGGCTTTCATAGCAGTTAGACCTCATCTCTTACACTCCTTGTAGTCGACTTCCTGTCTATTCCCTATTTAAACAGTGTTTAGCTTATCAGATAGCACTAGCAGATTTACTG
>VZTM01029569.1:0-11416 GCA_013400555.1 Jacana jacana | reverse complement strand
TTTTTTTTTGTTTTTTTTTTTTTTCACCTTTCCTTAAAAGTTACGGTTGACGTTGTTTTTATGTACTGTCGTTTAAAAAAATGGTGCCTTTGAAAATGGCTTGTATCTCTTGGTTACCTTTTAGTGCTGGGTAATGGTAGTGAAATGATTGCCTCAAACAGTGAGGTCAGCTTCAGATCAAGAGAAGCATATCGATTTAAGCGGGCCTTAGACAAACTCTATGGCTTCTCCTACTACCCCCATTCTAGAAAAAGTGTAAGCTGAAAAAATTTTCTATCCGGACTCACTCCTCGAGCCATCGAGGCTGACAAAGGTGACACTTACTCTGTAGTAGGGAGAAGCAATATATTGTTTTAAAGCAATAATACCACCCTCCCACATGATAAAACTATTTTTTTTTTCTTTTTTTATGTCATATATCTTGGTCTTATGTGCTTTTATTGAATTTATAGTATACTCCAAACCTGCCATTGCTTCAGCAGGAGATTCAGGTGTTATTTTACCGTGGTAAGGAATGTTACTCAAGTCATGGCTGCAGGATTTGCGTGGATGCAGATGGTCTCCAGTGCTACCTGGAGTGTGGTGTATTGTATCTCTTGTGGTGTATTTTTGGTTGGGACACCAGAAATATTCCAGCTCCTCAGCCAGCATTTCCTTGGACCTGGCATAGAAGTTTGCTAAGTTTTTATAACTCCTAAAACAACCAACTGTCCATCTAACCAACCAACCAACCAACCAACCAACCAACCAACCAACCAATCAAACGACCAGCCAATGTACAAGCACATAAACAGCAAATCTCAGTAGCAGGTGGAGATACAGAAAATACCCATTTCCCTCTTCCAGGGTTAATGCTTGCAAACAGTCCAAGTAAGGGGCTTCATCGCTTCTTGCTGCCTGCATAGTGGTGGCATTTGGGAGAACAGCAGTGAACTTTGCATCTTTTCTATTTTTACCAATGATAATTGTGATGATTCCACAAGGATTTATATTTCTGTGTGGTACTCAGAATGTAAACACCAAAATTTCATGTGTAAACTTTGGGGTTTATTAAAGAATTCACAATACAAGAAATATTTCACGAACACCAACTCCCTTTCTGCTAATGGTTTAATGTGACATCCTTCACTAATTATCTCCTTAATGTGACAGATGAATGGCAAATGATTCTTTATGCATATTCAGAGCTCCCTGAATTATATTGGTTAGATCTAATCGGCAGATAAGCCTCACAGCATAGTTTCTATCCCTAAGTGCCTAAAGATATTTGCCATCACGTATTTTGACAAACACCTTAGATACTCCGATTCAACAGATACATTCACTTGACTTTAAGTGGCTTCTTCAGGAATAAGTTTGACTGTCATATGGTGCACATTCCAAGGAGGAAAACCCCATGTTTACCTCATGTTTAAAGGACATTTGTTATCATCTACTTCTGTTTATGTGATACAAAGCACGCATTTGGATGGGCTTACCCAAAGCCCATCAAAATAATTAGAATGCATCTCGCTAAATGCAGATTCACTGTTTAAAACATCATTCCTACATGCTATCTGCAAGAGCAAGATAAAGTCACAGAACCACAGAACCAAAGAATATCAGGGATTGGAAGGGATCTTGAAAGCTCCTCCAGTCCTATCCCCTGCCGGAGCAGGAACACCCAGAGCAGGTCACACAGGAATGCCTCCAGGCGGGTTTGGGATGTCTCCAGAGAAGGAGACTCCACAACCTCCCTGGGCAGCCCCTTCCAGTGTTCCCTCACCCTCACTGTGAAGAAGTTTTTTTCTCATATTTAAGTCATTTAAGTCATACTCATTGGGCAGATTTTTTAATATCACTTCTACCACACCAACAGCAAGCTTATTTAGGCTTGAGGGTAAAGTTACCTGAAAGGACAGATATTATATTTTAGCTGAGGGCAACATGATGATTCCGTCCCAATCCTGTAAGACTGTGCACACCTGTTTATTGGCGTAGTTAACTTACAGGTCATTCATAGACATTCAAGTTGCCTATTGCACAGATAACAATAACATTTACCAAAGTCTCCTTCATCGCTTTCCAGCTGAATTAAAATTCTTATTTTAAAGTTTCATGCTACTTGATCCATAGTAACTGATTTAGAGTAAGGTTTTTATTAGAGAAAAATTTAAACATGATGTTTAGCTTAATGTAAAGTTAAATTATGTTTTTACTGAATTACTATATATGGAAAAAACATACATTGCATTTGGCTTTAACAACTTCTGCCAGTTTTTTTTTTTTTTTCCTTTACATTTCCTGTCAGTACTGTATCTAATATAAATATGAAGTTGATAGATACACAGAAGGATGGATGGATAGATAGATAGATAGATAGATAGATAGATAGATAGATAGATAGATAGATAGATAGATAGAAGCATTTTTGTGAATGGTATTTAGACTCCAGTTGTCTGGAAGAAAATAGTATTTCTTCAAATTTAAAATTGGTATTCCCTTCATATAAGGACTACAGTCTTTGGCGGGATTTTTGGAGGACAAGGTGGCATAGATATTTTTATGTAACATAAACAAAAGACTTTCTGTACAATACAGCTGATGCAAAAAAAGGCAAAAGCCCGTGAAATATCAATCCACTAGAGAATAAAAACAAGGAAAAAAGAAGGGAAAAAAAAATAGAAGAAAGGAATTTTGCAAGACTTAGAGGATTCCTTAGGAATTTCATGAACTGTTTAGAGTTTTAGATAAGGAGGTGTTGCAGAGGTGTGGCCGACTGGGAGCAGGATAGGCTGAAGTTACTTTTGACCATGATAAACTAGGAGTGAGATGACCGCAGCAAGAATTACCCAAAGACAACTACCTCATTACTAAACTGGAAATGGCTTTCCATTATTTTTTCTGGTTCAGACAGAATGTTTTAAAAACACAATGTGTGAAACCAAATACTCAAAGAGCTATTTTCCATGGAAGTGATTTAAATTTTGGATGCAAAAGGAGCTGTAGTTGAAAATTTAAAATCCTTTGAGGAAAACTTTCAGTAGCCCCATTTTTAGTTGGTGGTTTGGTTGGTTTATTGTTTATTTTTTTACTTTTAAAAAAATTATTTTAATTTTCCTTTTAAATAAGATCATGAGCTACTCTTTGTTAAGAATTTGAGGTGTATCCAAATTCCCCAAAGTGAAATGTTGATTAAATCTTTGTGATGATTAGTGGCTTTGTTGTTCCCCATCATCTGTGCTGTAAATTCAGCAAGCCTTTGGGACAGCAAATAATAGGCTTTCTTTAGCACCCCCTGAAAAACAACAGGACAGAAAGGCAATTAAATACCTAACTCCAGATTTTGTTTGGGCTTCTAGACAAATCCAAACTTCTTAGGGTGTGATAAAAAGAATTATTTTTTCTGAGGTGTACAAACAAAGAGCTAAGAAGGACCCCAGAAATATATATACAGTTACTAAATTCTCATGTCATTTGACCACAAAACAGCATAATTTAAAACGGAAAACAAGGTACAGCTGCTAAAACACATGAAGAAAAAAAAGCATAAATTCTACAGTACCATACAATAGATCTTCATCAAAATATAGCAATATATTGGGGGAAGAAAAAAATGTTTTTCTTTTCTTTTTTTTTTTTCCTACTGTTGTTGCAGTAGAAGGCTAGATTAAAAAGAACAGTTTTCTTTTAAGGATAAAAAAAAAAAAAAATCAAGGCTTTTCCTTATAAAGGCCACTGAACTCAGCAGCTCAGCGTGTCCTTTGGAAAGCAGAGGAGAAAGTCTTCTTGTTGTAGCTGTTTAAACTCAAGGGTCAGATGACTGATAGAGTGCATTGTCTGGAGACTTTCACAGTTCAGGTTAATGCTATCAAACCCTTTAATTACACCAATATACAGCTGATAAGAGGCCCTAATGGCCCTTTCATATCTGTATGGTAACTAGGACGTACACCATATATGGGTGTAAGATTGATACCTATATGGCTTCATTCTGATAACTTGACTTCCTGTCAAATGATGCATTGCAGAAGCTTCTTCCAGCCTCTCATCTCTTTTCCTTCAGTGTTTCACGCTGCTGAGAAAAGTTCCAGATATTAAGCAGTGTCTATAAGCATGAAAATATAACAGGGAATTAAGAGAAAAATGTGGTTTGCTGAAGCATGCCTTTCAACAACATATTAATCCTTAATCCTTTGTCAACATACCTACTAGACTGCTTAGTCTTTTGTGTCACTTTTGCCAATTAGTTGCAAACTTTGGTACAGAAGCTAATATTTCTGAGAATTTTAGCAGAAAGACGTGGCAGCTGCAATACTGTACCATCATCTACGCTGTTTGCCGTGGTCATGCAGTTCCTCGGTGCGGGACGCTGGCCCTGAACACATATTTTCTGTCAGTTCATCTTGCTTTAGTTCCAGAGAAAACTTTCAAAAGCAGACTCAATATGTCGTTTAGATTCATTTTTTCCTGCCTTGGGAAAGCGGTGGAGAGAATATGCACTGGGCTAAAATATGCCCTGTGAACATAAAGGCTGCATCATCATCTCCTACTCAGCATTTAGAGGTTGTGCACTGGAAAGCAGGAGCATTGCACCCCACTTGGCAGGTTCAATTTGGGCTGGAGGAACCGTGCCTTCCACCGGAGCTGGGAATTTCACTCACAGGCGGTAACCCCCTCCCCCCAGAACCTGTGTATATTATAAAAATGGAGTTGCCTCTCTGTGTATTATAGATGCCACTTGTTGGTATGTGTTGTGGGGTTGTTTTATTTCTTGTTGTTGTTGTTGGTTTGTTTGTTTTTTTTTTTTTTTTTAATGAGAAGAAAACCAGTTTTAAAGGAAGCGTTAGTGATGCCTCCCACTGCGTCTCACAAAACCAGTGTGGAAGGGGCTCGTCCTGCACTTTCAGACTCCAGTCCATGGAAGCACATTCAGCCTCTGGCTTCAGCGGAGCTCCTTTTGTTACTTTAATGAGCAATGCCGGTGTCCCTCAAGAAAAAGCATCTGCCTAAGTGCTCCTCTGGTTGGGGTCTTACAGAAGCCTGAAAGCAGACCTGGCACATTGAGCTGCTGCCATTCCGCAAATGCAGCAATTCAGAGGAAATATCCCTGTGTAGATATGTGAAATGGAAGATCTCATCCCCTGCTGAATGATTGTAAGGCTTCTTGCTGGTTGGGGAAGTAGCACGCAAAGCTGCTGGCATGCACATGTAAAGTGAATTATTATTGTATTAAAAACTACTTTCCCCCAAACATTTGTTTCTCATCTGGCATCAAATAGAGTTTAATTGCAAGTTGTTTTATGTCATTTTCAAAAAGATGCACAGGAGGTTCCTAAACTTCCCATGTATACACATCTCATTATATCTCAGTAGGGTTCGTGTTTGTACCACCTGCTCACAATTGGGAACACTTACCCTAATGTCTCTGTAACAAATTTTAGCGCTGGGCTCCTTTTGACAATGCAGTTGTAATCTTCATTACATGGTTATGTAAGGCATTTCCAGAGGGTTATGTTAAGAGGAGAAATATGTGAATTTCAATATTTTCTTTGATTTAGGAAAATACAGCCCAACAATTTTGCTATTTTTATCTAATGAGTAAGAGAAGTAAAGTTATCGGGTTCAAATCTGAATTACAGTTGGTTACCAGCTGTTTACAAAACTGAACAGCAGAAGCATAAAACCCCATATTATATATACGGATAAAATATCAGCTTTCACAAGCTGGCTTCTCTTTCATGAATATTTTCTAGTACTAATATGAGAGGGGTATAGGCTTTGTATTTTTAGGACAGTTTTGGATACTATGCATGTTAATAATTCCAGGATTTATGTCTGTTTAGCCCATTTACAGTGTATTGCCAGGATTACTTTTTTTTTTTTTGCCTGTGGGCCAGAATAGTGAGTTAAATCCCACATCAGGATTTGGGCTTGGAGCCAACGCTAATATTGCAGTGTAATACTAGGAGAGCTGTGCTGTTAGAAGAGCTGTGCTTTGGCCAAGATGTTGAAGGAAGGTGTCTCCTGCTTGTCTCCAATGGCCAAGTGGCAGTGAAGGACTTCCGAGCCCTTTGCAGGAGGACAGTGAGATGTCCCTCTGGATCCATGGACACTCAGCAGCACCAGATTGATGGGACCCCCTGCAACGTTAATTCTCTTCCATCCACACTTGAATGCAGAAGCTGTCTGGTGAAAAAACATAGCATCATTTCACGAGGAAAGCCTGTTATTATAATGCATACAATGTTGATGAAGATCTTGACACTTCTCTTTCTTCCTCTTCCAGTTTCTCGCCATAAAAACCCTTCCTGTGCAGCATTCCCCTCTTTTCCCCTTCCCAAAACCAGAGGCATAGAGACAGCAGAGAGAGGCGTGTGCTGATTCCAGACCAGTCTCTGCAATGTGTCTGTGCAAAGCCAACAGGTTCTGCCTACTCTCCAACCTCATGCTCCAGCACTGCACTCACTACTTACCTGTCTAGACCATGGGCTGAGAAGCTCTGGCACCTCTTTTCTTTTGTTTTCCCACTCCTACCAGAGCATCCAGGCTGTATCTATGCTTTTCCATTGCAACATGTAGTGCTGTTGCTACTGCTCTGGCGGCAGCAGAGGTCTGGGCTTTGATGAGCATATTCATGTGCAGTTATGCTTTTTGACAGACTGCCCAAATTTTCTTGAAGAAGACAAACCACAGCAGATATTTATATCTCACATATTTATATCTGGGACAAAGGCTCTTCTCCAGCCCAGAGGCTTCCTCCTTGCCAAACTCCAAACGCTTGCTTCCAAAAGAGGTGTTAAGACTTCTCGAACTTCTCAGGAAGAGCTCACAAGTATGTTTCATAAGGGGAAGCCTCAAACAACCGAAGTGCAGGAACTGGGACTGGCTGCCCCAATAGCAAGCCCATTAGTCACCGGCTTGTCCCAGACAGAGCTCTCTGTCTCCAAACAAAAGACTCCTACGGAAAGTCTAGAAAGTTCCTGTAGAAGGCAAATCCGTTACCGTGTTCGTACCGCTTGGAGAAACTGAAATAAAAATATAGATTAACATTACATTTTATTTGTTTTGTAGGTGATGCAATTCTTTGAGTTGCTTTGTAGATGTCTAATATTATTTTGGTAAGAAGACTTGCTTTTCTGAGACAGGGTTTCACCCTGGAGCAGCTCTCTTGAAGAGCCCTCCTATGGCTGTTGTGGTCCTCTGGGATTGCCATGGAGTTGTTTGCACTGAATCGGGAATATTTGTGCAGTTTTCATGGGTTTTCAGCTCATTGTAACAACTCAAAATGAGAGCTCCCAATGCAAATTTCTCCACACAGCCATCAACTGCTTCATGAGCTGTTGACAAACTGGCGCTCTGCTGTGTCCGAAAGCACCACACAATCTTTTCAAAAAAGTTCTTTTATTTAACTTTTCCAGTCAAGCCTATATTTAATATAATACCATGCAGTCCCAATGAGAGAAAAAGTACTACACCATCACTTTTAGAGGAGGAAAAAAAAAAAAGAAAAAGGAATAAATTGCCAAGGTTTCCTGAAATTAGTTTATATTTCTCAGTGTCGTGTTATCAGCCCTCCTTATTACTGTCACCAGAGTTATCAGCATGGCCCATGCATTTGTTTTTTTTTTCTCTTCTCCACCTCCCCACCCCCCAACTTGATACTGGAACTGTTACCTATCACCCTTCCTCAAGTGAGGAATAAGTGGCTGCTGCTCCAGGACCAGCTGGCGGGGATCAGAAGGGAAATGCAATAGTCCTCCGGGTGGAAACCATTCAGGTCATCCCACCTCAGAGGTGCTGTTTGAATTAAAGTTGTGTGTTCACTGTCATGTGCAAAAATTCTTGGTGACATAAGAGAAACATATTGTTAATTAATTGCAGTCTGAAACACATGTCAATCAAAGGCATTTGCGGCTAGTAATCTTCGTGCTAATCACTTTCTCAAACAACACCCTGGTCCATCTGAATTATGTCTAAATTAATCTAAGCAAATCTGTACATCTTCTTCTCTTAACCTAAAGTAGTAGTAGCCTGTGTTCATCGATACACAGGCAGATAAACTGCCTTAGACAACTAAGGAATCATTTGAGATCTTTCACTAAATATATCAAAGTTTTCAGCCTTGAAAAAGTGTGAATAGCTTCTTTACCAACATTGTTTTTTAAAATGTCACATATCTTTGTACATATCTGCATGATAAAAATTTCAAAATTAGCATTATATGGGGTGATCCTTATAGTACCCCTCATCTGAAAAGACAGGAAGCTTTTAACATTAAAATAAACAGCTTGTGTTGGTGACTACGGAAATTTGTACTGGAGAACTTTTAGATTAATGAGATTTATTGTTCTAGGAGCTCTGATATATCTCAGCACAGAAATTTTGGATTTCCAAAATTTATCTTCTGGCTAATAACAACTCACCCACTATGAACTTTAAAGGCTCAAAATGAACTATGAACAAGCCACTGGCCAAAGAACATGTTCTTAGTATTCACCAATGCCAAAAGAAAAATGTTGAATGTGGGATATAGCCCCAAACTAATTAAAAAATAATTATTGTAAGGGCACCAACTAGGTGGTATGCTGAGAAACACTTGTAACTAAGTTACCTGGACAACAGTCCCAGCATTAATTTAAGTAAATAAGTATAGTGCTTCACTGAAGTAGAGCTGCAGATTTTTCTGTATGGGTGATCCATACCCCACAATGCTTCCAGTTAAGCTCTTTCTTTCATTGGAAGAGTCTCATACACAATACAGTTCCCGCAGAATGACTGAAAAGTGACCTCTGCCTCTATGAAAAGTAAAACTAAGCAAATCAGACCCCCTTAAAAAGAATAAATGCAGGCCAAGAGAATGCAGCATTTTGAGTAGAGTTTTCCTCAGGTTTTCAATTATAACTGCGGATCAAGCCCAGTCAACCCAGGATGTGCTCTTTTTCTCACAGTCTAGACGGGCTCATGGGCTTACAAATCGGCCTCTGAAGATACCAGGCTCAGCATTCATCTGAAGTTAAATATTCCTCACTTGAGGATCTAGTTTATCCAAACTAGAAAAACAAATTTTATTTGACTTCAGGACCAATATGGCAGAAATCCCAGAGCTCTCCACCCATATGGTAGGAACATATGTGTTCACTCCAGCTACACTCCCTTATTCTGACTCCACTCGGAAACAACTCCCTTTTCCCCGTTCGCTCTCTCCAGGACTGAGCCAAAGCCTATTAAAGTCTTTAGAAATGTTTTCACTGATTTCAACAAGCTCTGGATGGTGCCTTCCAGCTTCCAGTCGTTTCTGTCATCATTATTGTAATGACCAGCAGCAGCTTAATATGCCTCCCATTGACATCTCCAAGAGATGGCTATTCTAGCTTGTTGAGACCCCTAAAAGTGGATTTCTTGAGCACTTTTCAGCTCATGAACATTCTCGTGCATGATATCAAATACTGGCAGTGGGTTCATTTGTTTGAAAATCCGCATGTAGTTTTGGCTTAGCTCCTTTCTTGTATGCATCAAGCGATGTAAAACAGAAGACTCTCCACCGGTAGAGACGAATGACATACTTTGGCTGGGATGCCAGTGGCTGTGTACTGTAACACAGCGCGCTCCGCAGCCCTAATTTCTGGCTCCTTCCATGCCTCTATGCAGTAGGAGAATTGCTACAGGAGAACATACTAGTTCAAAATGCCCTTACTCACTCAAATCTGCTAGTAGTGACCGAAGATGGCTAAAATGCAGGTGGTGTGCAGCACGCAGAGCAAAGAGTTTCTGCAGCCGGAGGAGGACTGCTAAGAAATATCCACTTCTGGTCCTAGAAACTTCAGTTATGGGTTCAACATTAAGAGCTTCTGCAAGATCTTATGGGGCTGTACGTGTTGTGCTTCATGGGTAGTTTTCTTTTGCCCAGACAGAGGAGGGTGTCTTCCACAATTTGTATCTAGACCCTGGAGCTCTATGTCAATATACACTGACAAACTAGTAGGTGGAACACTTAACTCAGTAGGGTACTTGAAGTTAATGAACCCTGTTTTTTCATTTTAAACAGGTGATACCAGTGAGGCTCCCTCCACAGTCTTCTCCAACAATGTAGCTCTTAATCCTAATACAGAAATAACGAAAACCCACAAAACACAAACCAGACCCACAAAAAAACTGAGAAATTTCATCCTTCTCCATGAGTGTCTTCCTGATTCCCTAACACAGGGATTACTTTTGCAAAAGCAGTTGCCTTTTTTTCTTGGCACAAAATGCCCAAATTGCCCATCTTACCTTTGCAGAGACCCCTCAGCAGTAGGAACCCAAGTGGTAGCTGCATGGCAAGTGACGGTTAGCAGACCTAAGTTACTGAGGTAGCTCACAAAAAACACACTACAGCAAGAGGAAGCTTCTCTATAGCATTTTCAGCAATATTATTAGAGTAGTTTCTGTTTCCAGAGGAAAAGGGACAGAATCTGCATTTACAATTAAAAAAAATTCTATTTTTCCACCCCCATGCTGTGTATTTGAAAGATTTGGTACCTGGGCTATGGATTTCTCTTTTTTAATAAAAAGCATAATATTTCCATAACTCACATTTGGAATCATTCCTGGCTTTTGGAAGCAAATTATTAAAATTGAGCATATGGAGGTCTTAAAGTAGAACCTTATGGGAGGGGAGAAAAAAACAGTTGATCAAGACTATTTTGTAGCATCTTAAACTAAAATAAAATGCTGCAACATCCTAGTGAAATAAGATTTGTTCTCTGTGCAGCTCTTTTCCATCCTCCATTTTCAAGTTTATTTCATGAGGTAAACTGAAGATTAGATTGGAACTAAAGTCTCCCACCTTCAAATAAACATTTTCATGCCATTTGTGAACTTTTATATTTTAACTATATTGCTTTAGAATATGGAAGATTTAGCTATTTCTGCATGATATTCAGAGAAGCCTACAATGACAGTGACCCCAACCATTCTATGATTCTATGATCTATATAAATTACTTGTATATCTTTTACCTTCCCATAAGATTGAGGATATAGTGTTGAACAACTCGCTGCTTGGACCTTATCTCAACCCATAAGTAGTGACAGATATTAATTTTGAGTGCTGTGAACTTGGACCACTATAAAGGATTACAAGCTAGGCATCAGGTACAGTTCCTCAAGCTATTTAGATGTGCTCAGATCACTCTGTGCTCTGAGGATAACTGCATTTCAAATGCTTCCTATAAGCATATGTTCTTTTTTTTTTTTTTCCTTGCAAGTTGTGAACATGCACTGGTCAAATCCTGTGTGATAATATTGCTAAGCACAGGCAAAAATACAATTGCCTCCAATGTCTGAGTAAACATCCTCCTTTTCCCAATCCCAGTCTATGGTCAGTCTGAGTCTTCCAAGTAGATGTCAATTGCCTTCAGTGCAGATTAGGATCATAATCATAGAATCATTTAGGT
>VZTM01029567.1:31272-42940 GCA_013400555.1 Jacana jacana | reverse complement strand
TCACCTTATTTTCTTTCTTTTTGGTTGTTGGATTGGGGGCTGTTTTTGTTTTTTTTGGGGGGTTTTGTTGTTTGTTTGTTGCTTTGTTCAGCAATGACACCCTTAGTGTTCTGACCAGGTAATATGATGAGAGGAAATTATAGTTCTGTTGGGAATAAAAAATTGTGACTGTCTGCATTGAAACAGGTGGTATAAATATATTTCCAGAACTCCATAGCTGTATAAATTGTAATGTAATTATAGCATTCTTTAAATTGTCACAGCTCTATGAACCATCATCTGTAGATTCATTTAAAACAATTGCCTTAAGCAAGTGTAAAATCTTCTGAAATAACCATCAAGCACATATATCTCCTGTATTCTGCAGCAATTTAAGACATTTGAGGGTTATGACTTCATAGGTGGCCATCTTAGCATAGGCCATATTGTCATTTTGTACCTGACATTGGATCCCTTTGTTTTCTCATCACCATGAGAAGTGATGAAAACTCAAAATAATCCCTGTGCCTTTAAGAGCAAAAGGGGATGAAATATCGCTGGCAACTTTTGTGTGGATACCAAATACAATGTAGCATCTCCATCTTCTCACAGAGCTTTTGTCTTTCCACAAGCAGCATCTACATATTGATTACTTAAAACCTGCATCTGATGCAGTTATTTTGTGAGCAATATATGAGCTGGAGATGTGCTAGTGAAGTGTACAAATGGAAGAGACAGCAGTTTAAGCTAAGATAGGACTGAAGTTTCATTGTTTATCCTACATGGTTTTAGCAGGGTCTACCCCTTAATGCAGTCAAAAATTTGACTTTGCTAGGCTATGCTGCTCTGGCATGATTGCCCTGCTACCTTGCACACAGGTGTAGCACCAGCAATACGGAGTACTTCTTCACTTACAGTTGGTCTTCAGCATAGCTTCTCATTTAGAAGAAGCAGGTGACCTTACACTGGCTCTTTGTATCACGATGAGCATGAGGTTTCTTCATCTTTGAACTATGAGAGCTATGGGCTTTGTCAAGATAATGAAATTAGAAGTCAGAGTTGTTCAGAAAGAGAAAAGCTGCATCTCATCTCAGGAGTGGGATCCTCTCTCCAATCTAGCATTGTTAACCGCTTTTGTCAGAAAGGTAAAATAAGGTCATACCTCCCTGCTACTCTTGCTTTCTTCTGTTCCCTCCCTTATCCTCTGACAGAGGAGCTTTGGCCAGCCTGAGCAGAGACATATTTAGTAAAATGGAAATTATCATCTGGAAAGCAGATAATTGAATTTGACCTATCGTTCCCTTAAATGCTAATATCAGACCCTGAGTATTTCATTTAGCTTTCTAAATTGTGTTTGCTTTATATTGATTTTGCAGTGTGGCTTCAGGGTTCTTTACACATGTAGATCTCATTAACTAGTCGACTGATATGGAAAGATGGAAACACTATTTTTGTGGTGGCTCTTTTCATGGATACATACACAAGGTGCTGCGACCATCAACAAGGGCAGTAGATCCAGTGAGACTGTGAGTCTTTGGCTTGTCTGTGGGGGATATCTTTTAATGATGCCAGCAGAGGAAGCTTGTAATTATGTTGTCCCTTCTGAGATAATAAAGTATTGTTCATACACTGCAAGGACAAACTCATGTGACAGGATACGGAAGGCAGAAGTGAGCAGGATGCAGCACCAGGGTCACCCATCCTCTCTCTGCCTTGTGGTGGGCAGCAAGTCCATGAGTTCAGTAACCCAAACAACTGTCAGCAGAGTCCAAACAAATGCTGCAATATGGATTTCACTGGATTACCAGCTCAATACCAAACCACTAATTACCCAGGATTTGTTTTCACAGACATGAAGCGCATGGGTGTCTGCTGCCTATGCTGTCCTACATATCTCAAAGCCACAAAGACAAATATTCAATGAATAGTCCAGAAAAGGGGTCAGAGAAAAGGAGGTCGCTGTAAAATTACCTTGAAGCATGCTGTGATTCAAAGATTATGGCAAATGCATCTGTTTGCCATGAGTAGAGATTAAAGACCTGGACATAGAAACAGAATGTGTAAAAGAGACAAATAAAAATAATGGAGTGGGCAACTAGTACCAGCTCTGGGTTTGGTCTAAGAGACAAGGTTTCTCTTTTGCAGAATAGTAACTATGGAGAGAAACTTACAGGCAGCAAGTAGACTTTTGTAGGAAATGTGGGGGTCTAAGAAAAGGGCTTGTCACACCAGCCAGCTAGAAATACCTGGCTGGAGCCATATGCAAGTTGTGATTTCCTCAGACACATGGTTTTGGGTCTAATATGAAGGTAACTGAGGGAAATTTAATGGCACGTGACATATAGGAGATGAATCTAGGTGATCTAATGGACCCCTTTGGCCCCAGGCTCTATGAAAGCAAAAAGGGAAAAATTTTACATTTCTGTATAAACTTTTTATCTGGAAGAATATCAGATATTTTTTTATTAGTCATAGCAAGCATCATATTTAGCACTTATGATGCCCCATGTGTTTTTAAAGAAGCATTTAAAGGTATACTCTGAAAGTGTGTATGTGTACACCTGTGTGTGTGACTGGAAGTACCATAGCTTACCAGAAGTGAACCAAGACATTAGACTTAATGACCAACATTTGGTTTTCTTTCAAAGGCTGATATTTAATGACTTCAAAGTCCTCTTTGTGTCGTCTTGTCCAGATGAGATATGGTGCCTCCAGCATGCAATTCTATGAGTATTATAAGACATCAGTTCAGCAGTGAATCACTGACACAGCTTCTCAAATCAAAGAAGAACAGATCTATATGATACCGACTTGTATTTCATTGCAGTTCACATAGGCTGGGGTAGGAATTGTTACATACACGTATTTTTCTGGTGCCCACAATAAGAATGCGAACTGCACCCTGAGGTAGCAATTAGATGAGTATGTGTGCAAAACAGAGATCTAGAGAGGAGTGAAAGGCAAACTGATGTTTGTTTATTTATTTTTGTAAAGAAACATAAGCCAAGAAACTTATCAGAGAGAACTTGAAAACCAAATTGTTGTGCCTGGGATTTCTCTTGTGTGCAGACAAGACAAACCTTTGAATTGTGCTCAGTACTAAATCCTCAGTATTAACAAAAGAGACATGGAAAAACATTTGTAGCTGTACTGATCTACTGAGAGCAGTTTCAGTAAAAGAGTGCAAAACACGTGCCTTTTCCTCATGACATCAACAATACCCTATGGGCAGTGAGCCAAAATACTTATGTCAACCTGCACCTCTGTAATTGTGACATAAGATACCCAGTCACTTGAAATACAAGAAAAATTCCTGCATTCTGGAATGCAAAGGTTAAAAGGTCTGGGTATAGGAACAAAGTCCAGGGACATTTTATCTATTACCCAGAAGCATGAGGGAAACAACGCTCAAAGTTACCACAAGAAATGCTTGTCAAAGAATGATTTTTTAGAAAAAGTTCTTACATGTCCTCTTTATTGTGCCAAAGCTAATGCTGCAATTATTGGCTTGTTCTGGCTATGGTGGGAATTCTGCTACTTTTAGCTAGTCACATATAGTAAAGTGTTCCTATATATAGTTCTTATTACACATTGCTTCAAGTATGAGGAGAGAAGAAACTAATCCCAACTAATACAATATTGTGCTGCGCAACCTATAGAGTCCTTATTAAGAGAGCTAGCCAAAGGACTGCACTGTCATATTAATTAATGAATGTGAAAATGGGTATTTCAGCTACCTAGTCACTTAACAGGTCATTTTTCTTGGATGCTATGTGCCGGAGAACAAAACTATGTGACAGAAAAAGGCCCTGAGAGTCAGTAATCAGAAATGAATGTTGAATATCTGCCTGTCAGATTATATGTTTGCTTGCTCTGTTTGCTACATTGAAGTATACTGTGCAAATTGGGAATCTTCTTTCAGGACTATAATGAGTCTTTCCCACTCCCAAGTTGTATTTTCAAGTAAAAACTCTGTGAAACTCCTCTCTCTTTCTCAATCCATTCTGTGTGGCTGAAACGGTCCAGTGCTCTTGTAAGAGTAAGGATGATAAACATTAAGTAATCCCTCCAAGGTGATTCCTGACAAGATTTATCTTTTAACTTAGAGCATTCATACCTAGATCAGAGGCAATGCACACTACTGCCCGGGGACATCAGGAAGTGCTGCACTGCAGTGGGGGTCTGCAATGTTTGTGGTTATGCAGGGAGCTCCACAGGCTGTGAAAAAGTGTCACAAATTGACTTGCAGCTGGGATTGCTTCACAGAACCACAGAGCTCAGGGCAGCAACTGGCACCAGAAGACCCATGCCCAAGGAGGGTGCCTGGGACTGGTTCATTTCCGGCTCACCCCTGGCTGCCCCGCAGAGGAGGCTGGGTTTGGATGAGGACAGTTCATTCATGTCAACATTTTGCAGTGTTTTGTGTGCAAGTGGTTAGTGGTGTTCTTAATTAAGACTAAATTAAAGTAACTAAATTAAGGAGTAGAAACCAGTAAACACCAGACAATTCTTCCTGATCTTGTATTGGTGTATTAAATTGAGCAGGATGCTTACTTGTTTGGGAAGAGACCTCTTCAAAGGGCAGGTAATAGCTCACTAAAAATTTAGTTCTGCACTATGAAAATGCAAAGTCTAGCACTTCCAGCTACTCCAGCTGTCCAGAACCTTCAGATTTAAGCCACCTGGGATGCAATCCTGTATCTGTGCAGGTAGCTGGACACAAATTACATAAAGAATTAATGAGGCTGTTGGAGGAAAGAAAATTATTCGTCTCCCAGCACAACATGAAGAAAAAATGGGCTTATGGTGGAGACTTAAAACATACTACATTGTCAAGAACCAAAGTCAACCCAGGGAACACAAAATATGATTCAAAGTTTGTCTCAAAATAGCAGTAAACTGCTTTGTTACTGACTAACAATGGAAAATGGGAACTAATAGGAACACGCTAATGCACACAGTTAAAAGGTCAAAATTTAATTAAACAAATCCATGGCATAATTAGAACTCTAAGAGGTAGAAAACACAACAATGTTTGTAATTACATTCTTCATTTCAGGGTTGTACATATTGCAAGTAAAAATTTTATGTAACTTTCTAATGTACCAAATTGTGAAGGTCACTTGTGTTTCCTTAGATGGTAACACAGTGTTGTACAATATTTTAATTTTAGTGTCTCCGATAGAAAAAAAACCACATGGATACATTTTACCTTTTCAAATAATATGATTCTTAGCTTCCTTTTAAAAACCAATTTCTAATGATGCAAAGATAATCAGACTTAAGTTCAGCATCTGCTTTTAGTAGGAGTGATCCTCCCCACTAATTCTTCAGATACGTTACGTTGTCCAGCATTTGCATCAATAGCATCTTTTGATTTTATCTTGGCAGACATTCCTTACATTATTTATTCCCACAATTAGGAAGACTTATGTTCCTTTGCTGTGCTGTAAGTCAGGTCCTTGTGACTTTTGACTTTACACCATCAAATCTCATCTTTACTGATATTCTGAAGTACCCACTATTGGGCCTGATCCAGCTCTTCACTGAAATGGTATAATGATTTCTACAGATTTCAATAGGATATAGATCATACCTACAGGATGCAACCAAAGAATTCTCTTTCATAACATTCAGAAGATTAGAGCAGCATTTGCTTTCAACTGCTGTAACCCTATTTTCTTAATAATCAGAGAAAAAACCCAAAGCTATCATATGCTTCATGATGCACAATCTGCAGATGGTATTTTAGGATTTTCGTTTTCTATAAATATAAGCATAACGACTCTTTTTTGTGTCACCTCATAATTATTATTGATACGGTTTCACATCTCACAAATAATTCTATTAAGGAAAAGAAGTTTGATGCTTTCTTATTTTGTTTACATTTAGTAGGAATGAGAGGATGTGTTATTGGTGAGATAAAAATAGTGTTGCAATATTTGTGTCCAACAAATTGCTTTTAGATAAGAGGTGTTACTGTCTAGATGGTAGTGTGTATTCTTCATCTGTGGTAGTGTTGTAGCTGAAATTGAGTGGTCACAGAAAAGCTTGGTTGTAAAATGCCATATGCATTCAGGCAGGGGATTAGGATTGCCCACATCCTGTCCGCACATGGGTCAAAAGCTATTGTAGGGCTGCTGTTCTCCGTCTGAACAGATACTTTTAAACTGGTTATATCTGAGCTTTTTCCCCATAAGCACTGGGGCTTCAGAACTAAAATCCTTCCTTTTTTCCATTAAAATGTAAATTGAGGTTGTGACAATAACTCCAGAAGCAGTACCCCAAACTCACTGGAGGAAGGAAAGAGAAGGAAAAAGCTATTAAGAGAAGAGCTTTGGCCAAAACCCAGATGCATTCACATCTGGCATCAAATAATTTATTGTAAACTACAGAAGAAAGTTTTAAATGTTTTCTAATTCCTGTGATTTCTGTGTGACAGTATGGTACTCTCCTCTGGCCCGGCCTTGAGGTCTAGTCACTCTAAATTGAGATAAATTTTTTCTTGCCGTGCCCAAGCAAGAGATGGTATTTATGATTGCAACACAAAATAACACTAGTAGCATGTGGGGTACATTCATTATACTCTTGCTTACAGACGAAACTCGGTGTTAATGAGATCAAGTGCAATTCATTTCTAACTGTTGTGTTTCCTTAGCTGCAGTGAAAGCATTTAAAAAAATATTTGCTGTTGCATAGTTTTCATTCCCAGCCTGAAATGAAATAACAAAATACTTTTCACTTCTCTAATGACATTTAGAGTGTATGAATATGCTCATGTGTATGGAGATAGAGAGTATATTATATGTTACATGAACTTCTTCATGTCATTAATTCATTTACAGTTTGTAACTCTCAATGGGAATATGGAATTAGTGAATATAGGTTCCTCAAGTAGCATAGTTAAATATGTTTTACCATATACAGTTTTTCACCATTTTTACAAGTATCACTGCAGTTGATTATTTTTTTTTTATGCTAGTCACATGTTATAAGCATTTTAATTCATTGTTAATAACAAATACTGGTGCGTGTCTTTTTCTTGGCTCAATATGATGATAATGCTGTAATAGATCTATTGAGAATTTATTACACCCCTGATATGTTTGCTAAGGTGTTTTGCCTCAATATCAACAATTTCAAAAGAAAAAAATTCCTAGTAGGTTAACATATAACTTTATTTAAATTATTTAAAGTAATTATTTGGAAAGCTTCACCCCAAACATTCTTTATTTAAAGAAGAAACTAGGAAAAAAGGGAATGAAAAAAGAAAAGTGTCTACACAGGGCTCTCCTGTTCTTAATTTTGGTTGAAACCATGCATACCCCTTTGAAGTATGTGCTCTAGTAATACACACCTTATCCCTCTCTGTGCCAACCATATGAACCTATTTACATTGCAAGATTCAGCCAGAGGCCAGGAAAGAGATATGTACAGTAATTCCAAACACAGTCTATAAGGAAGTGCCTCAAAGATTTTCATAAAAGTCAATGACACCTATCAAATGGCATTAGAAACATGTAAGCAGGCATGGCCATGATTACCTCAAACTGACATGATAGTACCTGTCTCAAAGAAATTGCACTTTATTGAATTGTCTTTAAACATTTATATAAAGTAACAAAGTCAGCAAAGTAGTTTAAACTTCCACCAAAACAGATGTCAAAGAGTGACTATGCTTTGAAATATAAATGAAGTCAAGGGTCTTCTGTTGCTTTTGAGTAAGACAAGCTGACTGAAAAGCAAAACAATTTAAATGAAAAACACTGTTTTTCTGTTGTGGTCCTTTTAGCCATAACTATCTATCTGTCTGTCTGTCTGTCTGCCTACCTAATAAAAGTAATCTGTGCGTAATCTGTGCTCTTAAAGGTAAAGAAACAAGACCAAAAATGCACTGCAAAACCAGCCTTTAGTACTTTGGAATAATGGTAGATATTGTTTTCCATCCCTGGATCCCTCTTTACCACCAGGTAGTGCATAACCTTATAAGGAATTACATAAATTTCAGTAAGACTTACTGAGTACCATCAATGCATGTTCTAGGTATGATGCTAAATATTTTGGAGATTACTTCATCTATCTAGCCATGGAGAATGACAGTCTGGTGCATGTCATAAACCTACAGTAAATCATAAATCTGACATAAATCATCATAGTAGAAGGGGAACTGAGATAAAGCCATACACATTCAGCAGTAACAGCTTTGGATCACCACAGAACATATGCGTGTGCTTGTCTTTAAGTACTGAAACCATCTACATTCTTCAAGGGAAATATGTGCTTGGGGGACTTTTTCTTATATCACCAAACCTTCGGAAAAACTGTGTTTCTCAGAATTTTCCAGGGCTGAATTTTCCGGTAGGTTTTTTTTACATTATACAATATTGACAGCATTTGTCACTCTGTCACTGTCAACAACTGATTGGGCATAGATCCCTGGATACTCACATTGCAGCACTTCTCTATCGTGATCTCAGTCTGTGTATGAGCATGTGTTGAACACATTAAAATGAATCATCAAAAGGCACCAGGTGCATGGAGTGAACAGAGCCATATAAAAAAGCAAGAAAGTCGTAAGTGCTATCATGCCCTGTTTTCCATGAAACAAGCATGGGAATACTGCGCCATTCCATATTTATTATGGTTAAGGGTTCATTTGACTCCCACAGTAATCCAGATCATCCCTAGGCCAAAGACTTTCATGTAGTAAGATAGGGGAGATGATGGCACTCGTGTAAAGTGCTAAATATCCGTTGAATAGTTTTGCTGTGGGCTATGTCCATACATGCTTTTTAACCCACTCTCAAACTCCAGAATTATTTAATAGTGTTTCTGCTTACACTACAATGTCTCCAGTTAGAATAACATTTTTATTCTTGAGTTTGACCCCTGGTGTTTTGGGATATTTAGCCTTCCACTGGTTCTGGCCATCAACCAAATTCTGGCATTCCTGAATGGCCATATGGACATAAAAGTTGACGGACCCCAAATGCCCCTCAGGAGCATCTCCTGCTTTTGCTCTCCACACAGTGTTGGATCACAGAGAGATGTGCAAGGTTCTTGTGTCCTTCTCTGGGTCTCCAGACCTGTGCATTCAGGCTGAGCTTTGAATTCTGAGCAGTGGTTGTGGTGAGTAGCTGCTCTGTGAATTCTCTTCAGCTCTGGCCAGATCTCCGTCTTCTCAGAGATGCCCCCTGCTCACCTGCTCTATTGCTGATGTCCCATGTGGACACCAACCAAATTCAGAAGCCAAGCTCATGGGAAAAAAAACTGTTCCACCAGGTTCTGTGCTAAATTTGTTGCACCTGACAGGGATACAAATTCCACAGTTAATGCCAGAAGCTCTAGAAGTGGTTTTTCAGTGCTTTCTTAATAATTTTCTGTTTACCACCTCTAGCCCAATCAAAGCAAAAAATAATATAAATGCAAGGTTAATTACTTTCCGAACTTTTTCTCCAAGTTTCAAGAGTAAAGTGTCTGGGAGTGACCTGAATTTTGACATTTTGTTTGCATTAAACTGATATGAAAATCTGCCAGAAGTAACCAAAGAAAACATGCATTTATCACTATCAAAATTGTTCTAGCATTAATGCTGCAAGGTTAGGATATATGCTGTTCACTTTGCTGGAGGCCTACTGAATTTTTCAGTATCTGCATACTGAATAGTGGTTCTGAGAATTCTGTCAAAAAAACCACTGTTCCTTAGTATTATCATCATCCATTATTCCTGGTTACTATTGTTGCTGTTAATGATGTATGTTATGATTGATGGGTGATATCATGAGCCCATGAAGCTCAGAAGATCAATACCAAACTTCAGAAGGAGCCAACACACTCCTGGAAATTTGCTCTAATTGCCCCAGACTCAGGTACACGTACCACAGAGAAGCCATGCTGCTGGTCTCCAATCTGAGATCAGCTGCATGCTCTGTAAACTTTGCTGGAGAGATGGGCAGCAAATACCAGCTGGACCATTCAAGTGTCAGTCATTCCTAACAGGAGCTTTTCTGGAGAACCCCAAGGACATAATTCCTTTCTTTCTTTACAGCTTTACACTGCCAAGTCTTCCTGAAATATTATCATAATTCATTTGCCGGAAAATGCATTAAAAGCACATTTTCTTTTCTAAACGGTAATAGTAAAGGTAGTCATGCTCTTACAAAATTATAACACAAAAGCAGCAGCTCATGCAAAGATACCTGGAAGGAAAAAAATTAGAAATCTTCCCTTTCTGTTGGCAGGCAGTTGCTGCTGAGATCCCAGCCCTGGGGCAGGAAGGGCAGGGATCATTGCCCCACTGCCGTGATAGCACAGCCAGCTGCCTGCCAGCCTGCCAAGCTCCATGTGCCTCGTGCAACTGAGGGATTTGGCAGCCCTGCCATGTCTATCCACACCTCCAGTGCAATCTTGAGAGAGGGTAACCAATAGCCTTAGGGGTGAGGTGCTGAGCTGAAAATATAAGGTTTGGGCTTTACCACTTCAAAGGGCTGACAATAATCCTGCATGCATCACTGATCATATTTTTGACACGTCGATTTTTCCTGCTGGCAGACAGTTACTCTGACCCTTCCCCTGTGCCGTAAGTTGGACATGATCACCCCACCCAGCACAGGGGGCAGGTCCCAAGGACAACAGATCCAGACCTTGGCCTTGCTCCTTCTCAGAAGGAATCAGCCAGATCTGGAGCTCTGCTCACTCTACGCACGTCAGCAGGCAGGGGCTGAACTGAGACATCTGGATACAGACACGACCATGTGGCAAACAGCCCTGAAAACTAGCAGGGCGTGTTGGATCCAACACTTGGAAGTAGGAGGATGCCAAGGAAAAAAGCCACCTTCTGTTGTCATCTGTAGAGTTGTGTTCTGTGTTGGGCATCTTCAGATCTGGGATCTAAGGGGAAAATATTTGTAATCTGATGATGAAAGACAAATTATAATAATAGACTGCAATTGTAATGGACTGCTGTTACATGGCAGCCTTTCCCCAGGTCTGAATATGTTATTTTAAATCTTAAGAGAGTCTGCAATCATAAAAATTAGCTCATTAAAAAATAGCTTGAAAATCAGACAGGGAACGGCACAAACCTGTGGCTGCTAGACCCTTTCTCTGCATGACCCCAACAGTTAGCAGTCAGGGCTGAAGCAAGCTTGTTACAGCCTGATATTAAACGAAGAAAGAGACAGAGCCTGGTTGCACTATGGTGCACTTTGGAAAGGGAGAATGTGAAAAAAAAGTATTCTTTGGCAAATTTCATTTAAATAGGCTTCAGTGGAAATTTAAAGTATTCATTGCATGTCAGTAGCAGAAATACGAGTGCAGTATTCACTTGTACAACTCTCATTATATTTCTATTTCTAACACTTCATTGGTTCTCAGACAAATCATTAGCATTTCTTTCATTTTTGTAATAATAAAATATGATATTTATTACTAAGAGGTAGAGATTAGAGACAGAAGGTGGGGAGCTTTTATCCAGGGGGACAAGACAAGTGTTCTGTAAGAGCATTACTTAATGTGGAGCCATGACTCACATGCAATGTCATTTTAACAGCTTTCTGTGTTTAATTTCCTTTTCTTTAACCAGTAGCCTAATACAGCGGCGCTCAGACTGCGGTCTATGGACCACCAGTGGTTTGTGGGGCTCTCCCAGGTGGTCTGGAGAATTAAATGTTTTGGGAGCTATGCCATA
>VZTM01029567.1:0-24474 GCA_013400555.1 Jacana jacana | reverse complement strand
CAATTACCAAAGAATGCTCCCCTCCAGGGAAGATTTGGAAGTCCTTGGATGACAGAGGGAGAAGCGCAGAACCCAGCATGCTCTGGGGAATATGAAGTCTTCAGACTATGGCTCATTGCAGTTTCTTTCCATGGGCACTCTATGGAGGCAGCCGTTCTGCACTCTAGAAATATTGGAAATAGGAGACATTCAGGAAAAGAAAATCAGTGTTGCTAATTTCCAAAAAAACTCATGCTGCAAATAATACGGAGGAGTCTTCAGGATCTCACCCCTTCTGAATTAATTTCAAGAAAACACACAAAGCGTATGTAACTTAACTACAGGCAAGGGAAGCAGAAGTTTCATCATCAATAATCTCCATTTTGCCCCCACGTAGACGGAAAGTAACACTGCTTTTAACTGTGGTTGCCCCCCCACCCCCTCCCTTTTGAGACAAAGCATGGTTTAGAAAAGTGGCTGCACATAACACACCCAAAAGTCATGAAAGTCTGAGTCTGTAGCAACACTAGATCTGCTAGATTATGTGCTGAATCAGGAAGTAACAATCTGCATGGAGGTTCTACTAGAGGATGTTCTCTGCTGCTCCTGCTCCTCCCTGATCCTCTTGCACATCTCAGAAAAGGGACATGGGTCCCCAGCCTGCAATTTCCATCCCATGGAATGGACAAGCTGACCCAATTTTTCTGTTGTTAGTTTTTCTCTAATGAGGTAGCAGCTGCAGAGTAAATGCGTGGCAAAGCATTTACTCTGTTACAGTGGACGATGACACAGTATTACTCTCCAGCGTCCTCCATCATAGATGATGTTGTCTAAATCTCAATGAAAGATAGACAGGATGCTGTGGGTGGACTGCAAAATACAGTAGGTAATAGTGCATTCATGGAATGCTCCCACAAACAGCTGAAACGCTGGAAGTTCACTTCCTAATTTACCCAAGCATAACTTGCTCGTCTGCCTATATGTGTTTGATGTACATTGAAAATAAGTTGTTCCATGCCTACAGGATATCCATATATTGTCCCTTTCTGGCACAACATAAATCTATTGCAGAAATTGTTGCATAGCTTGAAAAATGTAAGCACAGCGCATTCTCCAAGATTCATAGCAACATATGTCTGTGTGTCTTGTTCAGAGCTGTGCCTGAAACACGTTAATGTGCATCTACAAGTAACGGCACGTAAAGGGGGTTTTGGTTTAGGCACATTTTACCACTGGATTTATATGGGCATGAGGTAACACCTATTTTTTTTTTTTTCTTCAAAGAGCTAATCCACATGCATAATTGAAACAAGTCCTTATTCTGCTCACTATAAATATGTACCAGATGTATCACTTATAAATGTTACATTTTGTAGTATGGGGGGATTTGCTAGTACCTGTGAGTTATGTCAACCTTGATCCAAAGGGAAATAAAAATGAAGAGTATTGTGTTGTAGGATATGGTGTGTCCTAGACATGGACACAGGCAAGTCTGTAAGTACAGTAAACAGCTACATTATCACCCTATTGATTTACTCCGTGTAACATGATGGCTTGATTGCTGTAAACAGGAATCATGCCACTAAAATAACAAACAAAATTGATTGTACTGAAGCACAAACATTATAATTTCCACTAGCTTTTAGCCTTGCTGTGGTCTATACTCACAGATCATGGGGTTATAATTAGCTGTTCTTCATGGTCTAACAAGAGAATAAAGATGTGAAAATGTGAATACACTGCATTGCATCTTTAAGAATTAACTTTAAATATTGGGCTGCTCACATTTTGAAGGCATTTTATAAGGACTGATTGTGTGACAGTGCTTTGGCTTTAACTAAATAAACACTCTGGGACTTCCTTCAAATCTCTTCTGATAGAATAATGAGTCAACCCTTTTCGAAATACAGACATACCACAGAAAAAATTGCCACTACTTTGCGTTCTCCAAAAATCTTATTTCTCTGAAAAATGCCATCATAGGATGTCAGATATTTTTCTCACCAGGTCCAGCTGAATTTATATAAAATGGTGAATATATATAAAAGGCTACACACTCATGTTCACCAGCACAAAATCCTGTATGCAGTCCAAGAGATATACAAAACAAACTGGAGAAAAAACATAACACAGCTTCAAAGCTTTCTGAGATGTTTATCCTCTCATCTGTGCATCTGCTAAAAAGTCTCTGTTTTCACTTAATACATTAAAAAAAATACAGCAAAAAATAGAAAAGGAACTTGTGAACCAATTACTAACAAGTAGAAGTATAACAGATGCAAACAAAGAACTGCAGTATTTTTCACCATATGTTTCAAATCAATCTTATTCCTTCATCAGTTGGAAACAAAGCACAATGTTGTGGTTCTAACAGTAACTAACCTTGATCTATCAAATCATAGAAAAACTAGCAGTACTTTGACAAGCAATTTGTTCTGTTTATCATAATTGATCAATAGAATTAACTAAAATTCAACGGTTGTTTATAATTTTATTATCTAATTATTCCTATTTCAGCTCCTTTTCTAATTGCCCTCTGGTGTTCAAATTCCCCTATTGCTCATTTACTACTTTCTGCTCTGTTCCACTGGCATTTTGTTTAACAGCCTCAAGTTTGCAATTTCATGTACACAGGTCTGGAGGGGAACAGAATGGTGACGGGGAGAAGGACCTGGGGAAAGGGCTGTGCAGAGCTGCAGCTGCTTTCCCCTCACGTGCCACAGACAGGACCGAGCATAGGGAGCGCCAACACTGTGGCTACAGTCTCCTCCTGAGAAATCTACCCACACGTACAGGCACCTGCACAACATGGCATTTTTATTGTCTTTAAAACAAGCCATTCATCTTGAGCTTAATAGCAAAAAAGCTCCATGTAATTCGATTGCAGCAAGTCTACCTGGGAACCTCGACATGGTTTTTGAAACTAGAGGCTCTTTTCTGACTTTTCTCTTCCTCTCTCTCTCTCTTATTTTTTCACTTCAGCATTTATTTTGCTTTTCCAACATACAGCCCCAATGGTACTCCCCATCTTTGAGTCTGTCAGCGTGCAAGGGGCCTGAGAAGACAGTGAGAGTGAGGCACTAGAGACAGGCCCACAGTTTCAAGCTTCAGGTGGGAAGCACAACTGTATGATCTCTCGAGAGCCCTTAGAATCACTGTTTCTATCGTTCTCCCTTGCAGCTTTCTTGTAAATGCACAGAGACATGTTAGTAAGAGTTGCAGGTGGATTTTTGTCACCTGTCTGCACTGTATGCCACAGTGGCTAATAACATGTTAAGGTGCTTTTGACATGGATGTTCGGGTCCCCTTTACCACCTGTAAGCCATCAACTGCAGTGCCAGGATATTACACGCTGTGCTAATAAACATCTTGCAGGTCTGCTGACGTGCAGCTCCCTGTACATGCAGCGGTTTAGGTCAGACTCTCTGCTCCTTCCTTTGCTTCCCTCCCACCTCTCTGAATGGAGCTCTGCTCAAGCTGGTGCTTGAGGGGGCCAAAAATCATCTCTTGCTTTGAGCCTGTAGGAGCTGTAAAAATCAAGCATTGTAGGTCTGCTAGATTTGCAGCTCTGAACCACATTAGCTTGTGTTTGGCAAACTCTCATGATCATTGGCTTATGGTCATGAACTCAGTAATGTTTGCAGTCAAAACTAAGGTGAGAGAACAGGAACTTTTAATGTAAATGTGTTTAGATCCACCATGACTTTTGGGCTCCCAAAAGAGGACATAAGCACTTTATTTAGGATCTAGGAGCTTAAGTCCAAAATATGACACTGAAAACACCTGCCTACCTCTGGAGACAGAGGCAGTTGACTTTCTTAAATTTAAGTTTTTCCCCAAAGTTTGTGTATCTATATTTACCCATCTTGACAGGGAAAATCAACTTTTGTTCTGATTCAGGGAATAAACAGTTAAACAACGCTAGTGCATGCAAAAGGAGATGGGGGGCTGGAACTGAAGCTTAGTTCAGATAAGGAAGCAGCCTTGAGCTGCAAGCACAAGGTACAAGATAAAGGGGCAGCCTTGAGCTGTAAGAACAGCCTACACGCAAAAGAAGAACTCGATTGTCTTTGAGAAGCTATCATCTGGTCAGAACCAGCTCTGTGGTCTGGAGTTCGGCCAACCCAGCGTTTTATACCAAAGGTGAAGAGCACATGGTGAAGAAGACCCACCGGACGGCGGCGTGCATGTGGCAAGAGGAGCAGGCTTATGATAATGAGTTCCCGGAAATAATTATAATAGTTACACCCATCCCCCAAACTAATTGTAATAACCCAGCCTATACTAGTGAATATGCATGCTTTTGTATCATAAATGAATGCACATTTTGCAATACGGTGTGCAAGTTAGGAGGAGCAATCCCCCTTGCGCTCAGCACTGTAATAAACATACCTGCTTTATAATTCTCTGAGAGTTGTACAGTTTGTTTCCCTGTGTCAGTTCCCTCTTCTTTATGAGATGATTCAGTTAGACATTCTCCCTTAGAGGGTAATGTCTTGACACCAGACTATAAACTGATCTGGGCAGATATACAATCCACCACTATGCCACTGCACTGACAAGACTTCAAGACCAAACATGATTCTGTAGTTTAGTGTTTAAATAGCTCAACTCAGCAGGAAAAGTTCCGAGTTCCATTTTCGCTCCCAAGACATTGTCTGCATATTAGATGAAAGAGCCGAAGTACAGGAGCAGTAACAGAAACAGGCAATGAAACTGTCCTCCCTAGCTGTACACCTAACCACTAGACTTTACAGTCATTCTCTGCATCCCTCAGTCAGTCCTTTGTATTTTCCACACAGCAGCCCCATTTTCCCAATGGGTTGAGAAGAATGCTTCTCTACCTCCTGCATCAGCCTATTAGGGTTAGATAACCTCCTGGTGATCTCTGTCTTCTGCAAAGTGGGGAAAGAGGAATTCAAGTATTCTGAGATGGGGAAAGAATTTACTTTGTTTCCCCTCAGTGCTCTCCCTACTTTTGAAGGGCACGGCACAAATTCTGGCTACATTTAAAAAGAAACAAATGAGCCCTGTCTAGCTCTTTAGAGAAATATACCTTCCAGAGAGGGCCCTAGCTGTGCATATCAAGTGTATAAAAGCAATTTCTTGCAGCCCTGAGTAAAGGGCAAGATCTAAGACACACAATATTCTTGGGGTTTCTTTTTTGTCTGGCTCCGGCGGCTGTATGTTGACTGACATTAAGGTAGCTCCTGGTTTAGCTTGCTCTTAGGGTTTTGCTGTCATTCTAAGATGCCTAAAATTGCACAGACAATTTATAGAAAACTAATTTGGGGTTCTGATTTTCATTCTGGGGTACCAGATATTTGAAAAGTTTTGAAAGCCCAGGTTGGGTACTTAAAGTGGATCAAGGCTAAAGTATGGGAATACTAAAACATCTCTCCTTTCTTGTTCTCCAGCCTTTCCTGACCCTGTCCTGCCATGTTCTAGTGAGGGGGAGAATGACTGCGGCAAACTCATGGCTGCAGGATAAGCCCACATTATTTTTTGCTTCATTTTTCCTTCTCTCTCTTGCCTTCCTCCCATGGAGAGCAGCTGAGATCGTGTCATCAGAGGCAACCCCCTTCTCCTCTCCTCATTTGTGTTTGCCCTTCCTGTTGGTTAAAACACAATGGTTCTACAATGATGCCATCCACAAGAGGTATGTCCAGGCCTTACCGGGCCCGTCCAGAGGCAGAGCCTTTATTACATTAAAGATTCACATGAAAGGGAATTTGCTGGGTCGCCCCTGTAAGCAGTGACAATGCTCCATGTCGGGTTCTGGCAGCCAAGAGTCACCGGAAAAGCCCTTTGGTGCCAGCCAGCTGAGTAGTGAAGGAGAATCAGATAGATGGACTCAATGTCCTGTATGGAAATGAAACTGGTTAAAACACACACAGGGAGTGATCAGATTGTGACCTCTTTTTCTGTTTGGTTTCAAGCCAATATTAGCCATGCAAAGGCCCAGCAGAAATTCTGTAACAACGTAATTACCGATTATAAAATGAGGTTATACAGATCACTTTGTGGATATGATCATTGGTATCATACCTGAACCGAGGCCCAACATTCTACTTTATGGAAAACCAAACCAGCACCAGAAGCAAAAGCCCTAGAGCCTGGGTTTCTTTTCCCATGTAGACATAAAAGGCATTATGATACTCCTACTGGTGACTGGATGTAACATCTTGCTTAGGCTGAAAATGAGGCATGGCATTTTCTCTCATTCTGTATGCAAGAACAGTGGATCTCTGTCCAAGGAGAGATTATTGAGTTTCTCTCTTGTTTGGAGCTTTGGTGCTACAGCACAACTCCTGTAGTACCACAAAGGAGATCTGTCCCACCATACACTTGGAGGAAAAGTATAGCAGCTCAGTAACCTAAACCCTGGCCCAACAGTTTCTCACCTGATCTCTGACTGGCCAAATCCCGCCAGGATAGGACAAAGCTCAGGGAGCTGGCTGCAGATGAAATTTTACGTAGCTCAATCTATCATCATCAAAGATGTTTTTGGATTCCAATTAGTCTTATTTATCACCTTACCATAACACAATAAAAGCCCTGCTGTATCTTTCACAGTTGAAATGCAGAGGAATGACTATAATGAATATAGACATATACATGTCTGTGATAATTTATACTATTTCAGCAGTATGAAAAGTCCTTGGTATATACCACTGCAAAAGTGGAAAGGATATATACAGTGTTTCTTTATTAGGAAAACTGATTTGTTCTTAACAAAAACATGTCTACTGCAATACAAAATGTTACTGATGACAAGGCAGCTTACATTTTTTCACACATTTTGGTAGGTTGTACAGACAGCAAAGAAATCTAAGGCTATGGGTAAACCACATCATGTTAGAAACAGAAGCTGGGTTGTCTACAGCAGGATTTTACCCCATGTCTGTTCTTCTGGTTCTTGGCACATGAGTAAGTCACTGTAAGCATGGTGTGGGTACAGGGCTACTTGTGATAACTACCCTGGGGCTTGTTCTTCAGGAAATTCACTCCTTAATGGCAGCAGAAGTAAGTTTGCACTTACCAGAGAGTACAGTGTGCAAGGAAAAAGTACAGAGCGGCCAAACTAATGTGTGGCTCTGTGGTAAAAAGTTCATTTGACAAGTCCCAGTGTAGGTGAGCTCAGGGAGTTCACCTCCTTCCTAACCAAGACAATATAACTGAGCAAATGTGACCCGGGTCTATCCATCTTCCAGGGCATCTCTCTGTTTACACCACAAATCACTGTTTTGACTGAAGTATATGCTCATTAAGAAATCAGACACCATCTATTATAAACAATAGCTCATTAAATCAATACCTGCTGTGTTGCTTAACTTCCTGTTATCTGTTGAACCTGTAGTCTTTAAGAAGTGTTCCTCAGCCATCCCAAAAGGCAACCTCTGCAAAATACTCCTTTTTCAGACCCAGACCTGCATTTATGGAGCTCAACGGGGGAGTTGTCAGATCAGTGTGGCTCCTGAGAGAGACAGGAGCTAAGGGCTAAGGAAAGTTTCTTTTTATTTCAGGAGACAAAGGAGAGGTCTTTTGCAGCTGCTGAGGGTGAGGAAGAGCTTGCAAAACCTCTTCTAATTGTTGAGGTCTTCAGTGAAAACTCCCAAGCTATTTCTGACTTAGAGTGACTTGGGTATTCCCAATGGTAGGAATAAGTATTTGCAGGTAGTACTCAAACGCCGCAAGTACTGCTAATAACATTAAGCATGTACAAACCTCTTCAGAAAATACTGATCAACTGTAACGGATAACTAGTACATCTTAGTTTGAATTGAGTTGTTACTGGAAAAAGTTACCCTTTAAATTAATGTCCAAATTCTGAACTGAATCAGAGAGTATTTTCAGTGTAATACATTAATTGAATGCAAATGCAAGAAAGATATTGATGATGTAACTTACAAACTACTGTACAGTCCCACTCCCAGAATGTGTCTGTTTCTTTATTTCTGACCAGTGTATGACATTGCAATATTTTTAATGGTTTGGTTCTTTCACTTCCAGAACCCTACGTGGAGTGTAGTAACACTTGTCTACCACAGAAAGGTGTTGTGAGGTTCTACAAATGATCTGTACTCAGAAAATGGAAACACTATACATATGGGAAGCTAGACTGTGAAACCAGAAAAGGTCAAAACAACCAACCAGTTCTCTGCTCAAGCATTTGGTTACACCAATAGCTACTGGGAACTAATGTGCACCTGTAGCTCATGGTGAAAAGTGAGAGACTTCTAAAGCTGAGGCTGTTAACTTTGGTGTTCATATATTGAACTACATTTTAAAAAATCATCGGACTTTAAAATTAAGAGCTTACATTCTCCTTTTTACCATAGATATGTAACACCATGCACACGTATTTAGATATATATGTGATATGCATTTTGCTCCTCTGTGCCTATATTTGAGAAATTTTCTTGTTTGAATGATTTGCAGGTGACTCCAGCCTGCTTCAGAGCACAGAGTAACATTAATACAAGCCGACCACATGTTGTTTAGTTTGAAACTGGACTGGTGTAAAAGTCCTGAAGCTCAGTGTCCTTCTGCCCTTCCACCCTGCCATTACTCTTACAGGTTCCCTCCTCAGGTCCTTTCTAGGATCTTTTCCTGGTTTCAGTTCATACTAATGAGCTTTTCTATACACAAGTTTACTTTAGCACAGATGGTATTTGTCCATAGCCAGAAACACTTCCCAAGACGTACCATAGCTCAATAAATAAGTTCAAAAAGCATTGTAGCAAAAATAAACAGACAAATGAAATACTGCTTGGATCAAAACAGAGACTAGCAAAGCATCAGCCCCTACAAGCACTGTAACTGGCCCCTTTTCACCTTCTTCCTCTTAGCTTTAACAGTTTCATCTAGTACCTAAGTACAAGAAATAGAAAATTCATTTAATGACTATATATATATATATATATGATTTAATGAGACTTAGTAATTTGATCTGCCAACACCTGTGCTGCATTAAAAACAGGATATTGTGCGTCTCTCTAAACTGTACCAGATAAAACTGTTCACTCAGTGCATTGCCGCAGTGTGGTAACCCTTGCCTGTTACCAAGGACAGCGGAAAGTCCATGGAGAAATCTTGGCCATGGCTTTTTCCTTCGTTGTGTGCATGACATTAGTTTTATTTAGTTTGCTTTTGTTTTATTATTACATGTAAAGAAAAAAGCACTGCAGGCATAGCATTGATACATCATGATAAGCATTACTCCTATGAAAACATGTCACAGCCCCCTTGAAGGAACAATGGTAGGAAGCAAAAATGTTCTGTTTTCATTGCAGCTGAAAGACATACTATGGAATGTTAACGAACAGCTCATCATACATTTTTCTTCATATGAATGTCCAATTTATCTGTTTGTCTTAGTGGGCTTTAAGAGCAGGCATTTATTCCTTTCGCCTCAAAGACTTTTTATCAAGGTTTGGCTCCTGCATTTGATATATTCAAGAAGAACAAAGTTGAGATGAAAACTTAATGAATAACATGATACCATCCCAAAAGTGAGGGATTGCTGCTAACATGTACTGCCACCAAATGGTCAATTAAATGAAAAGCACCAGTTTCCCCTATACAGTAGGCAAAACGACCCGTATTCTCAGGAATTACTTCTGTGGCCAGTCAGAAAATCATGTTTTTATAAATAAGATAATAAAATCAACACAGTAATTAGTATTTGATGAACAGAAAATAGAAAATCAGGTGTTTCAGATCCTGGATTACTGGATTAAATAAAATTTACTAAAGTTTTGAAACCCCTTTCCTCTTTTCGGTTCTATTCTTTATTACACTGTGCTCCTACTGATAGCTGAACATCTCCTGTCTGAAATGGGATTTCTCCCTTTGTTGCTGCACCAGGGAGCCTTTTTCCCCCCTTTTAGTACTTTGCTACAGCACTTTTCCCTCAAGCCTATCAACATCACCTTGCCAGGGATGTCTTGTCTCTTCATTATGGCAATAAAGAAAAAAAAACTAACCAAGCTATACAGCTCCCCCTCAGCCGGCATGAATTTGTCTAATAAATTCATCTTATCAAATTCTACTCCAGATCTTGCTCCTAGTGCAGAGCCTCCAAGAGTGACACCAGCTAATGTCTGATGAAAGACCCGCAGTGGGCCACTGACCGATGCTCTGCTATATCACAGAATGCCCAGTGCTTGACTTAGCACCGTTCTTCAGTGAGCAGTGCCAGCCTACAGCAACCAGTCACCCCGATGCTCATCTCACCTTGCTGATGAGCCTGCATTTGTTTCCTAAATTAAATTTTAAGTTCTGAAAATCAGAGCCTGTATCTTCTTATAGACTTGTATGGTGGTAAGCACAGCAGGACCCTGATTGGGACATCTGGGTACTATTACAAAACAAAAAAATGAATCATGCCAATTATAACTAGGACTTAAAAAAAAAAAAGCAGCAAAACTTATGGTCAGATTCTGGCGTTTGCAGCATGGGAATGTAAGAATGTAATCTCCTTTCTCATGGTCTCATGCACAGACTGTCCTAATTTTGGTACTTGGGCTAAATTACACGGTAACAAAGACTGACTTATCTGTGGTGGGGGCTACTCTTGTACAGTATTTCATAGAATCATAGAATTGTTAGAGTTGGAAGGAGCCTTAAAGATCATCGTGTTCCAACCCTTCTGCCACGGGCAGGGACACCTCCCTTTAGACCAGGTTACTCAACCCCCCATCCAGCCTGAATAGTATTTAGTGCATGGGAGCTTGGACACATTTGTAGGCATTGCCCCAATACAAAAGAATTACCACTGACTCTGAAATCCCTGCAATGAGATGGAAAGGTCAACCCCTCCCTGAAACACTTCTGCACCAGACGTGAAAGTGGGTGCTGAGCTGTGGGTAATAGCAGTGCTCTGCCAGCCTGCCAGAGACAGCAAAATAGTTAAACCTTCCAGGCTGTGCAGTCCTCTGGGCAGCGCTGTGCCTTCCTATCTGCCTGAACAAGATTTATTTATTAACAGTCACAGGTGTGCTAGAGCTAGAGCAGAGGGAGAAAGCTGGCTTTGGTGTGAGCTCCTCACTCTCTGAGTTTGGATGGGATGAGAAGTAAAGGAAAAACAGAAGTGTTGAATGAAGAGAAGATGAAGGGCAAGATAAAGTACTGGGACTATTGGCATTTAGAGAAGGCATGTGACCAGCTTGGCATAATATATTTTTTATTTCCCAACACTACTCTTCACATAAGTAAAGCTGTAACTCTAGTCCATGTATATTGGTCTGAGGGACACAATGGTGAGGATGGATTGAGGCACAGTGGAGAAAAAAAGTGCAGCTGAGATTTGAGGCAATATGAAAAACTGTATTTATAAGACAAATTGGGCATCGAAGCTGTCACTGCAGGAAGGATAGAGGGAGATAGCAATGCAAAAAAGAGCAAGTCTAAGTGCTCCATGGATGACTGAAATGGCAACAACGGAAGAAGAAAGTATCTATAAATCCCTTTTGTCTTTGTGTACAGGATAATTTGTAAATATGAAATTAATTTTTTTATGAAAGGAAATGCTGGAATATAAATACCTGTGGTTAAAAGACAGGTTCCAGTATGCCAAAACCCAAGATTAGGTATGCTGTTCCAGATAGCTCAGTCACAAAACTAGACCTGGGTTAACACAAATGTTAATGCATATACTTAGGCATCTCAGCACACCTTATATTTTGTAGACTTTTAAAGGAAAGTTAATTCCATCCAATTAAAGATAGTTATGAAAAATTATAGCCTACAGGGCAAGACATAACAAATACTGAGATCTTATCCTATACTTGTCTGTGGCAACAACACAGAGTTAAAAAAGAAATCAAGTAAAAGGGAGACTTTATGAAACCATGGAAAAATTAGTCTCTGTTCACATATCCTCTGGAAAATTTATCACTGTGATTGTTCAGGATTATTTAGAGTTCTGACTCTCTTTTTAAGATAGAAAGCCAAATATCAGTCACAAAAAAACAATAAGCATTGTATAGAATGCGATTACCTCAAATAGTCACAACTACTGTAATGTCCTGAGAGGTCTCTTCCAGATCATTAGCGCACATCCTACTACACATATAACACTTCTGCAACTGTAGCTAATAACATAGGCTTGAGCACCAGGAGATCCTCCATATTGATTTATGGACCAAAGAAGCATTGCCTAAAAGTTTGGGGAAATAAAGCCTCCCAGAGAGGACAATAGGTTTTCTTTACAAAACATATGTGCTGAATTTTCATGTTTTTACTCTTCTCCATTGCTTTCATTCAAGATGTAATGCAAGTTAATAGCTTTCTCATTTTTCATATATGAATATCACCCATCCTTGAAAATAATCTCTTCTAGATTTCATGAAATAACAACAAGCTTTTGCTTTAATTGAAGAGGAGGGGAAAAGGGAAAAAAAAAAGAAGGAGCCTTAGTTGAAAACGAAAGACTTGTGCCAGACAGGCTGGAATCTGCATTTGCAATACCCTTGCTTCAGGGTATTTGGATGTATCCACAGTTTTGATTCAGACCATTAGAGAGACAGAACCCAACTGTAAAACTCTAAGTGAGATCTGAGCAATGCTTAGAGTGTATTTGGATATAGAGTTTTGGCTGACCTATTTAAAGGATGATGTTGTGCAAGCGATTACTCCATAATCTAGGCAAGTGCCAAGATATTTAATAGGAAAAAAGTAGCCAAGACCTAAAAGTTTCTTTTTTTTTTTTTTAAATAAAAACTGGAAAAAAATGGGTTATGTACCACATTGCAGAGCTTTGCAGTTATCTCTCTGTAGAAGAAGTTGCCATTTCTCCTAAAAAAAACAGCATTCAAATTAGAGAGGGGCAATTTATAATTATTTCTGTAAAACAAGACAGATTTCCTTTGGTTCTGAAACAACCGTGATAGTTTCCAATAAACTGGAAAAGCTTAGCTACTGCCTAATGATTTGTTTGGGCAACTTCACCTTACAGAGGATCAAAACCATGCCCTGCTCCCAAGGCTGTGCATTATCTCTCTTTCATTTCTTCTCTTGGCGTCTACACAAAACCCAAGAGGGTTCAGCCACTACTATTGTAGTTGTTAGGTTCCTCTGAAATGCTGGACCAAAACTCAAGAAGAGTTAGAAGAAACACTGTAAGAAACACTGTATTGTAAGTAAGAAACACTGTATTGCATTAGCACATTGAACAACGGGATAAATTAACAAGGAAAAGGCATCAACTCAATACCGGACAAGGAATCAGGATTTTAATCTGCCTACTGCTAATGATTTCTTTGTGGCCTGGAGGAGTATCACATATTCTGTCTGCCTTTGCTTCCACATCCTTGCCATTCAGTAAGAGGATAATGATCTCAAAGCTTGTTATAAGAATTAGTTAATAACAATAAGCGTGTTGATAAGGTCAACTAGCAGTTTTGTGTAACAAGAAAGAGATCTTGAGCATGAATGATTCTTCTCCTAATGAAAATTTGGTTTAAAGAAAACAGATTTAGGGAAATAAAAAAATGACTTTTGGTCAAACAAGAGTGTTGAAAAGATAGAAAGTCTATTACTGAAAAAAGAAGCTCCACATTAGAAATGCAGACATAGTGCTCATTGGTAAAAAGCAAGGGCCTGTTTGTAAATATTCGTAAATATTTGCACCAAGCCCCAAATCCACTCAAACACAGATACTCCCTAGTCTGAGAAAATAGGTCAAGTTTATAAGTGTAATAGCTAACATAGGGATAAGCACAACCACACACAGAGCATTAGTGCTAAAATACATTAGGTGGGATGGCTGACGCTGAGATGCTTCTCACTGTGGGATGACATATTAATAAAATTCCATCCATGTGTGCAACAGTTTCATGGTAATGGACTCATTTTAGTTTCTCTTCTGAGAAAAAAAATCCTATCCTTCCCACTGGGATCTTCAACTCTCTAGCAAGCCTCAGGGCATACCTGGAGACATCTACAAACAATAATAATAAAAAAAATAAATTAAAGGAAAACATTCCAGGAAATTACAGTTGGAATTGAACTTTATATGCAATCAACTGAACAACATATATGTGCAAAATGCACTCACTGTGAACGTCAGTGTTGGGCAGGCAGGGGAGAACTGGGAGGCTGGTGCTGGGGGGAGCTGCGCACTCCGTTGCTCTCTCCACTGCAGTGCCACAATGCCTGCCTTCTATTAAACTCCACTCCTGGTGGGGTGGGAATTCATGTGTTCCTAAACCACTCATGGACAATTCATAAGCATAATGGAAATTAAATTCATTGAATAAAATATGTGCTGTAAGTTAGTCAATTGTCTCTAGCATGTTCTCTGAAAGCTTTGTCCGTTCAATTTCAAATGATTCCAAAGACAGATACATGGACATAACTTTTGATTTCCTCTGGCCCTCAGGACTCTAATGTCTGAGTACTTTACCATCTGTAGCATATTTATTCTCACAAGACCTCTGTGATGTAGACAGGGACTATTAAATCCATCTTAAGGATGAGGAATGAGAGCCAGAACAATGCTAGGATCAAATAGGTGATCTGGGCTTGAGGAGGGTATGAATCGAAGTCTTCCTGATCATAGACTAAAGCCTTAACTACTTCACGTTTCTCCCCACCACCCACCACCCCCCCCTGCTCCCAGCACCAGTATTCTCTTTGCTGGGAGCTTTTTCAAGCTGGGGAATTGTGTAGAGTTGGCAAGAATTCTGTGAAAAAGACTTATTTCCATTTTTACAGGCTATAGGGCGTTTTCCCAGAATGGAAGGTTGGAAGGAGCTGGAGAGTAAAATCTGAGATAAGGGGAATATATTTACAATCATAACATAAAGGTACCTTCTGTGGTATCAGTGAGATAGAAATTCAAGTGAGGCCTCAAGGAAAGAGGGGACAGGAGAATTTCCATTTAGCAGTGGGGAAAAAATCCACAGGAGTGATGTTTTTCACTTTTCAGATCATATCAAACCTAAGAGCNNNATCATATCAAACCTAAGAGCACCACATGGCTATTACCCAGCACAGTCAGCTCTCCTGTCAGAGCTGCAGATAGGTTAAGTTTTTCAACTTGATTTATAACTCAGTCCTGCTGCTCCTTACTGCCTTCCATTGCCTTCTGTTGTCCTATGAGTGTCTAGCCCTGAAACATATTTTTTCTTTAGGCGCTAGATCACATTACCCTTATCTAAACTGCTGCCTGCTGTTACTACCTTAACAGTTTTGCTAATTTCCAGAAATTCTAGATTCTTGAGTTATATAAAGTTGCATTTTTTTCAGCCTTACTCACAGTTTAATACTTTCAACCCATACTCCTTACCTGTCAGTGTGGACTTTATTATTACTCCTTGCCCTCCTTCATGTTTACTTCACTTCCCAAACATAATCACTACAGTTTTACTATCCCTTTCCATTGAATCAATATTGACAGTCAATGAGACTAATCACTATGACACTGTATGGATAATTTACTGCCAGCTTAACCTACTAGCATTAACTGTTACTCTTCATTTATAAACCGTCAGGTAATGAATGCACTGACCACATGCTAATTTGCTTCCCTGTCAATTTACAATAATTTTCCAAGTTCTCAGGAAGAAACAAATTCCTCTCTCATATCTGGCTACATTTACTCCATATGGAGTATCATGCAAATCACTGATGCTGATATACATGCTGCAATAAGTATCTCTATATAAACAGAAGATGCCATGATCTTTCTGTCTCTTCCTAAATATTCTCATATGATCATTTTTAATTTTCATAAGCCTTTGCAGAACATATGATCAGACTGCACATCAAATGACCTCACTGATGTCGATAGCCCACAGCAAACAGACTGCTTTTTCTGCAAATGAAAAAATTTAAATTCTTTTCAATGACTTTGTAACTAGTAAAGTCTGGGTGAACATACACAGTCAATTATCATGGCTTGGATGACTTATAGTAATTTAATTGTATTTTTGAATCAAGGTTGATAAATCTATGGTGTAAATGCTTATAGACCATTTTTCTGTTGGCCCTGATATTCCCACTGCCAACATACACATAAGTATCATGAACCACTGAGAACAAATATAACATCAGTTTTGCCACAGCCAGCATTGTATTGCACTGAATGGCATCTTGACTCAGATTCTGATCTCACAGGATTCTACCTGGACATACTCAAAATGGCTTTTCATTTTAATCAGATCAGGTGGAAGAGTTAGAATTGTCCAGTACACTGGGAGAAAGAGTGTGCATTTTGAAGACAGCTTTTAGTGACTGAATGACATTTTTCCCTTTGAGTAAATTTTGAAATAACTCTTAACTATTTTTTTTTCTTTATTTTTTTTTCTTTCCTGCTGCTTAAGGTGCTGTTTCTGAGAAGAGGCAAAATGAAGTCATAAGAACTTGTGGCAAATGAAATATTTATGGATAGCCATGTCCCTATTACTGATTCATATATTTACAAGAAATCCTTTAAACACGTTGACCAAATGCAAATGCTAGTAATTAGATCCGGCCTCCCTAAATATTCCCATTATTGTTTCATACAGAGACATTTTTCTTAACTTCCCTTACTCAAAAAAGCTGTTATTCCTGGCATGGTATGGTTACCCTATTCTTCTCCAGCATTTCAGTGGTGGATGAAGAATGATTTTTATATGTACAGTCTGTAAAACTCTTTGGGATCTGTCATGATGAAAGGTGCTCTGTGTACAACACTGTTATTAACTTATTGTATTTCATCAGGTTATTCTATTTCACATCATGTCACTCTACTGAAATAGCCTTGCCAAAAATAAAAGCCATGCAATGTCATCAATTGAGAAAACAGACTCCTTCAAGAGGCAATGTAGCATGCAGATAGCACGGAAATCCCCAAGGGTTCGGACTGGCACTGCTTTAGTGCGTAGGGACATCTGCAGCTTCAGGGTGCATTAGGTGTAAAACCATGTGTTTTCTAAAGTACAGTGAGATGAAGGGTAAGAACTGAATTAGATTTTGAAGAATGTTTCATACAACAACTTTTGAACTAATACCTCTTCAGAACTACTGGAAATGATCATTTATATTTTATTAGTTTATGCAGATGGATGTAATTTGGCAAATTCTGAAACAGTTTGTTAAGCTTTTTAGCAGTCCTAATAAAAAACATCTGAGTCTTCTTAAATGGAAAGCTTCTATTCAATTATTCATTACTTTAAGAGATAAAATAAAACCATTTGTTATTTCCATTTATTTTACTGGAAAGTCAGTGCCTATTACCTTTAATATTTCTCTTTTTTTTTTTTTTCTCCTAGCATGTTCTTTGTAATGCTATAAATTGTATCATGTAGGATTTGTAAAATTTACGGAAGAACATTGCAGCTAAAGAACAAATACAATAAAGATCAAACTTAGCATCTAAATGATTTTTGAGAAGACTTGTGACTGTCACTCCTGAAATCCTCATCAAATTCAACCAGCTTCTGGCTTCCTAGATGTATTCCAGAATAGCTCATTTTAAAGACAGCAACTAGACCCAGAACAAGATCTGATGGACTTCCAAGTGAAAAAAAATCACATCAACACTTTATTACTTGTTTTGCAAATTTTTACACAAACAAGTACTACTGTGATTAATTTATTGTATTCCTGAGGCCTCATAAATCTACAGGCATTCTGTGACAATATAATAACAAGTCTTGTTTTGAAGGTTGTAGCTAATATTCTAGCTAACGAACTTTCCTTTCCTTAAGGCTGAACAGCAGATTTGTTCCAAGCCCTAAGCAAGAGGCAGTGCATTTTGCTGCACTGCCACCAGGAAAGACCAGGGCTGTGCTGGAGGTTTCAGGAAGCACCTTCTGCTTTGGCCACTGTGATGATGTGAGGAAGCAGTGATTATACCAGGTCTCTGACCCTTAAAGGATGTGTTTCATGGGTGACCAGCCAGCACAGCATGCTGTCCCGTCTTCACTTTGCACTACTACACTTCCAGTCTATCAGATGGCCCCCAATTATTACCTGTATTTTAACTGAAAGGAAAAGAAAAACTCAGAGATGGATAGGATTCTCTAGTAAATCATGCTGTTCAGAGCACAGTGTAGTTAAAACTGAACTAAGGTGATTCTTTTCTCCACCTTCCTAATTCTGGCCCATGCCTGAAAGTGGTCTTTCCTCAGTCTAACTTAAAGCATTCTGAAGAATTGCTCAAAATTAGGCTAGAATGAAATAACTCTTCATAAGCTGCTTTCTGGGGAAAGAACTAACTAATAAATGCACCATAGCAATAACCTCTGTACCTTCAGACTCCCTGTCAGCAGCTCATCACCTGCACTGGAATAAAAGTGATAGGTGGGTTAAAGCTGTTAATGTTGCTGTACACTGAGTCTGCACCCTCTTCACAGCTCTCATTTAAATGCATAATAATTCAGTGTTAACGTAGAAATAAAAAAACTATATTAAAATAATGTAGTATAAGTTAAATTAAAACTGAAGGTTTCCAATTTCAGAAGCAGAGGGAGCTATACTAGAATGCTTTTACCACACTTTTGTTAAAATCTCATAGGGTATTATTCTCAGCCCCCTGTGGCTGTAAGCACAATGGGTGGACTGAGCATTCACTCTGCATATGCTACTTGGCTTTAAGTCAGACTTCTTACACAGTATCTCAGTGGCATTTTCCTCAGGCCAATTCCCTTTGTTGTGGGGGGTTTTTTGGTGGTTTTTTTTTTGTTTGCTTTTTTTTTTTAATTTTATTTTTTTTTCCAGGAAAAAAAATATATGTCACTGAAGAACCACATGAGAAACAGTCTTAAAATTGTGACATATCCTTCATCCCAATGGAAATGCCCCCAGTGTTTCATCTTAATGAAAATATTGTAGGACTGCATTGAAATGCAACTTCTTATAAGTAAATGCAAGCAAAACCAGAAGAAACATACTCGCTACCCTAGAGTGAAGTATATTAAACTCCGCTGCTTTACTTTGTTAGAAATGACTGATGAAAGAGAAGACTGGCAGATGTGAAGCAAAAAGAAGGTGAGGTTTAAGCAGGAGGGAGAAGTGAATGCTGGGCAGCGGGTGCTGAGCAGCTGCCTGCCCCAGTGCCTTGTACGGAGGGAATAAAGTTAGCGTTAAGATATTTGTCCATTCAAGATCAATAAAGAATAATCATGTATGACATGCTGTGTTTTCCATATAGTTGGGTTAAGATAACCCACCACAAACAAATTGCACTGATCTGGATCTTTTTTGGTAAAAAAGTGGGTTCTACTACTTTGCAGATCTGCCATAAAGAATTAACAATTATTTTACCTTTAAATCAGATGTATGTGCTGGTAAATGATACTTAATAAATATAACTGAAAAGCAAACATAGTGTATAATAAAATCAATAAATTCCATATATATTCATATCTATAGAGGCTCTTTCAGACCTTGAATGTACTCCTGGCTTAAGGCTTGATTACTCCACACTACTTTTTACAAAGTTTAAATCTTCTGTTAATGGTCAGAAGTTTATTTTTTGTTTACAACAATTACATGGTTTTTATGGGTCAAGCAAGAGGCCTTAGGAAAAATGCTGGGATGGAAAGGAGGGGTAAGTGCTTTGAAAGTCGATGAAGAATTAATTCAGAAATCAGTTCTTCCAGGCTTTTAAAGATGTTTTCTTTCTGGAAACACATTAGAGTTATTTGATTCATGTGACCTCTACAGAAATTGAGGACAATGCTTTGATTTTTTTTTTCATCACTATGCTTTCTATTTTATCTTTTTTATCTGTTATATCTAGAGCTCTTTGTTACTTATCAAATGTGATGTTTAAACTCCACTGTAATTATCAACCTTTTTTCTTTCTCACATTTAGTTTATTAATGTTGTTACTCACATCAGATTCTTTAAATATTTTGAGAACTTGTAAGGGATTGATAGAGGGCAATTAACATCAACTGTTGATATTCTCTTTTCTTTTTCCTGTGCTCCCAAGATCTTATCTTTAATCTAGATTAAAGGGATAGGAGAAGGAGAGGAATCAAAGTCATTTGGACCAGGATTTAAAATCTAACGGTCTTGAAAGTTGTGCTCAGCTGTTTTGGTTTAGCCTTTTGCAGTGACAGGGACCATCTGAGGACTTTGGATCTGGATCTAGGTTTGGATTCCTTGGAAATGAGCCTCATACACAGAGGCAAAGATAAACACACAAACGTACACACAAATGTTCAGGCTGGACTGGGCTTACCTCTAGTTGCATATTTATAAAATTAAACTGGTACCATAACAAAGTTAATAGTGGAATAATCATAGACAAAAATAGATGGTCAGAGACAAACTAGGAAACCTCTCAGACAAAAACCTAAACACTATTGCTAGACCCCATTTCCCTCTTCTATTAGCCTGTCTGGCACATAAAGCCAGGATACTAATTTCATAGTGGTTTATGGATGAAGCAAAATGTCTTCCAGAAAACACTGACATTTAAAATGCTAAAAGATACTGTCTATCTTTAATGGGACTCTTGGTGGCCCTGACTGAAGACTCTTCCTAGAAAAAAATGTGGGAAAGACAGGAGCTAGAGGAAGCTCTCTTTGACCCCAGAAGTGTGGGAGGCTGGCGAGATGCATCTGGTATTCGGTTATAGTTATTAAATATTGACAAAATGACAGCTAGGTACTTGATCTGGAAATACTTAACCAAGAGAGGAAAAGGGAATTCCTACAGAATCTGTGGCACTTCAGTTGTAATTCCCCCTTCCTCTTTAGTCTCTGCATTTAGTCCTTTTTAGCTCTGCATTTCTTCTATTTTTTTTAGGTTTTCCATATTTCACCTTCTCTGTTCTTCTAAACTAATTCATTGCTCAGTGTCTGGGATAGCAGGATCTGAGTCTCACTAATCATTTCTGAGCTACTGCTGGACTCCATTCTTAACAGGGTGGAGAGGCCAGAGCATGGGATTGATGTGTGGCAGTTGTTTGTGCTGAGGCAGACCTCACACAGCTCCGGCCCGCACCAGGAGCTAGGGATTTTACATTCCTCCCAAAAGCCCAGGTGCATATTCTCCCAGCCCAAGACTTTTTACCATCCCCTCAACTTCCTCTCTTCATCTTCCTGTCTTTCATGCTCTTAGTTTAGCACCTCATTTTGTCTCCCCTCTGCCCACTGCTGTTTTGCCTCCCAAACATGCTCCATACCTTTGTTCCCACCCTCTCTGGTCTGTGGCACCTGTGTGTGGGCAGACTTGGACCTTAAGACATCCCAGGTAACTTGCTGTTGCCAGCCCTTCTATAAAAGAGGAATGGAATGCTGTGAGGTTCCATACATTCATAGTATGGGGAGTGCCACTGGCATATGCTAATTGATGGATAGAAGAAACGTCAAACAGGCCAGGTCTGAGAGGCTACTAGGAAAGATTGTTGCTTGGACTGTCTGGGATTAGAGCAGTCCTAGTTACCATATGTATTCCAGCTGGTTTCATCTCACCTAACCCTGGGCAACTGGCCAGATACCTTAATCAGGAATCTATTCATTGTTAGCTCCCTCTTGAAAGAGAAGGGAAAATCTTTCCAGAGTGTTATTCAGCTCACCTCTAACTCCCTCATGAAAATGTCTCTCTTTCTTAATAGACTATTAAGGTAGCCTAGGGCAAATATGCTCCTAATTTAAGTCTCTCAGTTCAACTGGGTGAATCAGACCTTTGCATTCAGCTCATGCCCCACAAACTTTAACTCTATATGCATAAAACTGAGGAAGAATGATAAGGAAAAGTGTAGACCTGCAGACAAGAAAGTGACGCAGCTGAATCCTGTGTGACACTTTAATTCAGGCAGTAGCATACTGCATGTGCTGCAGGAACTGGCACTGTGCATTTTGTAGAATCATAGAATGGCGTTTTTATGGATGAAGGGTTTGTGTGTTGGGACATAGGGTAACCAGAGAAGCCACAGCACTGCTCATCGCTATAGGCAAAAAACGTGCCAGTCTTTGTTTCTTATATCCCCAGAGGCTTGGTCAGCAAGAAAGAACTGTTGAGTGGACTGAAAGAAATCCATAAAAATGGGTTAAACAGTGGAATCAGGTTCCTCTCTGAGGAGGACACACATAGAACGACACTTTCTGCAACTGAGCACTTCGCAACTTAATGGGTTGAGAAAAAAATAGTCTGTTTAGGAAGAGCCCTGAATGTTGGGATAGCTCCAGCTGTGGATCAGCAAGTACACAGAAGTATTTTGGCATGCAGGCTATTAAGAACAATGACCTGGTTCTCATATCAGAATATATATAGATCAGTGTTAACCCCATTCAAGAAAGTGGTCTTAGACTGCTGTAAAGGCAGTTTTTGTGAAAAGAAACTTACCTTCTATTATTGGTGACCAAGATTATTCAGTTCTTACCAAAGTTCCCAAGAAAAGTGTCCCACTTTTTAAATGCTCATTTAATTTGTTAAAAATCCTGTCTGTCTCATTTTCTACCCCACAGTCAGTTATTTTATTTTACTGATTAATAAGGGTCCATTTATGGGCTGACAAGTTCAAGTAGACAATAAATGTGTGGTCCTGAGCACAGGGAGATCTTTTGAGAACTGAAGTGCAAGAATTCAAGAAATCAGCACTTTCGGCGGAAGCCCTCAAAATAACAAACTCATGGAAGAACTGATACTGGAAAGGAGCTCGGGACATTGGCCAGCTCAAGCACCTGCTTAGAGCAGAACTACTTTCAATGTCAGCTTAGGCTGCTCAGTGCCTTGCTCAGTTGAGTTTTGAGTAGAGACTCCACATTCCTTCTGGGTGACCCGTTCCAAAGCTTTCCCAATGCTGTTGTGAAAATATTTTCCTCTAGCATCTTCAAATGGTAATTCACAGAGTAACAGCAGGTGTCCAGTTATCTTGAACTGATTCAGAGGTCCAGTTCTTGCTTCCCAAATAAAAAAAAATAAGAAAAAAAATCAAGTCTTGCCTAATCCTTTCCTGGAAGAGATGAAAAATATATTTATTTTCATTTTCTGGAAAATTTAAAAATGAATGCTACAGAGTTATTTTTCTCCCTTTTAACCCCTTGAGAAAGTTGTTGGAAGAGCAGCCTCTTCAGAAACTGGTTTAGCTGGAAACTCTAGAGATGCCAGAGCAAAATTAAAATAACAGAAACAGATAACGAGCTCCTAAGATTTTTGTTTTCTTTGCATAAATCTGTTGCAGAGTAACCCACAGTTTTGTATTTTATACTCAGTGTTGTGTATTGGAATTAGGACAACAAACATCAAAAGAGACGTCACTGCTATCAATGGTGTGTTGAAATTCTGGGAACATTTACTCAAAACAGCTACACTCCTGGCAGTTCATTCCATTTCAAGGCTGACAAGGTTTCAGTGTCTCAAAAACAGCAAGGAAAATAAATGACTATTTTAACAGGCCTTGGTTGCAGAGCCCTGTGATGAGACAACATCATTGTCAGAGTCAATTTAAATCAAATCTGCCATTAATGCCTGTTTCCAGAGACTGTTCATGGCAACTATCCTGTTCTTTCCCCATGACTAAAGTGTAACAAGGATGTGATGGTCAGTAGTGTTGTTACTTGTCAACAATTAAAGGCAAGCGGTCTGAGAATTACCCACTTGCAAATTTTACCAAGTAAAAGTACTGAACTTGAAATAATTGCAAAATTTATAATATGTATAATTGCAAATTATCAATACCTATTATTTTCCCATCATACACTCTGCAAACTTCTCTGTCCCACCAGAGGAACCGTAGTCCCCTGGGACTGCTCAGTGAAATGAAGCTGGTCATCCCCTGTTCTGGGGAAGCCTAGTGAATTCCCAGCACATCAATGATTGAGGTGTGAAAGCTTGGGGAGAGTTTTGCAACAGATGTCAGTGAGAAGAACACAACAGTGACTAATCCATCAAGGTGATTTCTCACCTACAGACAAGGTGTTATGCTTGTGTCTTTTCTGCAGAAATATATATGCTTTACTTAATAGTGTGGCTAAAGGCATCTGAGTAATTTGTTTTTCCTCAGAACACCTCTCAGTATCACACCCTCCGTGAATGCTACCAGGCTCTGTTGCTTGGGACTTTTGTCCTCTCATGCCCTCTTTCCAGCCTGATGTGTTTTTAAGCTTTAAGACTATGGTGATCTAGTCTACCTTACTCAGCATGGTAATGAAATTATATAAACTGGTCTTAAAAAGGATACTTACTAGCATAATTTTGTGTGTTTTAATAATATTTAAGTTTCCTTTTAGGGTAGCAGTACTGTGAAAGCTCTCCTACACTGGGAAATATTTAATTTAAAATATTGTTACTCTGTTTAAAGTACTTCCATTCCTACCAAATGAAAAACAACCTGTTCTTGACAATTTAAACATTTTTCCTATTTATATTCTAATAGTTAAGCAGAGATACCTTCCTCCACATTTACTAAACTGTAGCAATGTCTCTGAAGGCCTAGTATTCTGACTTTAACAATAAAACATCTTTGACAGTGGTCAAGACAAAACTGAAGAAGTTCCAAGATGAATACATAGAAACAGTGGTAATGCAAAGTCTTCAAAAGGA
>VZTM01029526.1:45183-75535 GCA_013400555.1 Jacana jacana | reverse complement strand
TCTCTGTTTCTTACTCTGCTCCCACAGTGAAAAGACTGGGGATGTGCAATGGGCTGGGAGGGGAGGTGAGGCACAACAGTCTAATGACATATTCACATAATTTAAATTAGTTTACAATTTATGGACACCATTCCTGAGTGCTGTAGTGTGAGAGAACTTGGGGCTTTTAGCATTTCTGGAAATTGTAAGAAGCTCTTCCCCAATGACATGGTGTGTCTGGTTTTATGTGCAGCATGTTAATAATATTCCACAGTAGCAATGACCAATACTGTTTGGTACAGTACACATTGCTTTGGTGTGATTCATCAAGGGGAGACCTTAGAGCTGATGGTACACGTTGACTTGAGTAGGCAAAGAATTGCCTGTTCAAAGCCCAACACAAGAGCTCTTTGAGAAACTATTAATAAGACATGAAATAACTAAAACTTACAAAACCTTCCTGTGCTGATATGTCAAAAATCTGAGTATTGTCTCAATAGAACAGTGTACACTTAAAATCAAGTCTTTTTATCAGGAAGAGTGCAGTTACTTGAGAATTGATTGCTGCAGCCCTACGCATCAGTAAAAGTGTAAGTAAATTAGAGCATTATTGTAACTTGTTTCAGGCAAATAAAGTATCATGAGAACTGTTGATTGTAATACTTTCAAGTTAAGCAACAGAATATACATGTTTATAGGCACACCAGCTACATGAGTCCTTCAGTCGTCCTGGCTTTCTAGTGCTTATTCATTTACTGTGTGTCATTTTAAGATTATTTACTATAATTAGAAATAATCCTGACATATTAACTTTCTCCCCATGCTAAAATCTGATAAGGCCTTTCAGTGTCAGTCTGTTCCTGTGACTGTGGAAAATAAGCCTAAAGCTTTGAACTCACAAGCCAGTAGTCACAGCAGGTCTGTCCACAGCAATCTACACGTTTGCATTCCTACCACATGCAGTAAGGTTTTCTCTATAGACCCATGTCTCTGAGGAATTCAGCAAGGAACAAGAAATCTTCAGTCAGAGAAGGGCCACAAGTGTGTGAAAAACTAGCCATACATAAACAGTAAAGGTCATTAGCAGGCTCCTAAAATCCTGGCTAGAAATTAGTTTTTTGGATCATTAACGGTAAAAAGCCTAGGAAATGAATGGGACTCAATGTCCTATTAAAAATTAGCCAGAACAATTAAAGGGTTTTCCAATTTTTAATGGGACCCAGAGCTAATCGCTCATTTTCCCTTGTCTAGTGGGCTGTTTCTGCATTTTGAATTACATTAATTTTATGTCCTTGTATTTTTAAAGAAATATCTTGAAGTATTTTTTCTGTATGGGAGTTGTAAATTATTTACAGCAAGGGTAGTGAAAGCTTGGGAGAAGTAGAGTCTAGTGTCTCCCTAAGACTGTTACTGATTCCCAATCCTGTGACTCTAAACTAGCAGTTAGCTGTGACAGGATTTCTTCTGGTGTGTGCAAATGTATGCTGTGCAAACTCCTAATACATACATCATGCAATCCCACGAGTTAAAATGTTGCACATGCACAGCCTTTTTGTGTGTGTGTGAGGTGTCTCTCAGGTGTGTGAGGGTATCACATGTTTCCCTAAACTCAGTTTTCTGATTTCAACAGCAGCCTTTCTGCTTTCATTTCAAGGTAAATTTCTTGCTGCTGAGTGGATGACTGATTGCCATTTAAGACCTCTTCTCCTCTGCTATATATTTTTCTTTAACCCTAAAATTATTTTGGCACAAGAGAATTGTGAACAGTGAGCCTTTAGTGGTTAAAAATGTAATTTTTGGAAAGTTATGTTAAATACTTTCTCTTTCCTTGTCTTTGCATCCTTGCAAGCATGTCTTAAAAAAAAAAAAGAATCCAAAGGGAGGGAGAGATAAATAAGAAACAAAAATAACTAATGTTTTACACTGCTTTGCCTGCAGGCCTGCCATTCTGGAGGAAAACAAACTCACAAGTCACCAAACTATTTCGCTCTATAGCTGTTTTACTCATCTCCCTCCCTGCTTGCCTTAGGCTCTAAATCTCTCCACCTAGCCTTCTGTTAATAATCAAGATAAACTATGAACTAATCGCCAACACGAGCCATATGATTTTTCCTGAAAGGAGAAAAAGAAAAAAATAATTTGGACATGGGAAAGTAGATTGCAGATAAATGGGGTGAGGATGGGTGGAATAAAAGGACAAAAGAAAGGCAGGACAAGATAACCTCCGTGCTCCATTCATCTTGTACTCAGCCAGTCACTTACACCAGATGCAGAATTCCTTTCTGCAGTTAGTGAATTGCCCTGTCATTAACATAAAATTAGCTCCCAATGATCTTGGCCAAGAGCTCTGCAATATGTTAGTATAGAACCGCACGCTCAAAGACATGTGGGAATCCATGTGGGTTTCCAGATGTGGGAATCTTCTGTGGTACAAATATAGTTATGTTTACGTAGCATAATATTCTGCTCTGTGGATGTACTCTAGACGAGGCTGTGCTTCCAGTAGTGGTGTAACTGTGTTATTGTGCTGCTCTGCCTGAGGGAATGCATCGTGGTTCCTATAGCGAGTCCCTTCTAATAAAAACTACTCGCAAACAGACAGTGTCCTGCAAGTTAAAGTATTCCTTCAAGAAATGTAAGGAGTTCAGCACAGGCTGGTAGAAAAGATTGAGAATGGAAATTTGAAAAATTGTCCTGTACTTTTCACTTTAATCTTTAAATTGTTAGGGAGCATTGTGCTTCTCTATTACCAAGGAGCATCAAGGACTGAAAAGACTAGAAGTACCTTCCTATTGCAAACCCCTTTAAGCAAAACATCCTTTGCTATTCTTCACCCTTACCAGCTAATATCAGTCATTAGGTTTAATATCAAATTTAAAGGAAATGTGCATGATAAAAATTATAGGAGTGTGCCACTGTCTGCCTAAGAAGTTGACTGAGAAGCTACATCCGTGAGCTATCCAAGTGGTGACAGCTTGTAGAAAGCAGCAAAAGTGTGTGTGGAAGTTAGGGCTTTCTTCTGTCCCATGCCATGGGACGTACTTGAAGTGGTAGGTCTTGTAGATGAGTAACTGGTGTGCTTTTTGTCACGTGGTTGAGCGAGGCTCTGTTGCCTTTCTGCAGTGGGTGGCTGGAAATACTTCAGTCAATATGTGACAGTCTTTGTGGGCTAGTGCTGTCCAAAACCATTTTTGACCCCAGTTGCATTGCCCCACCAGCTGAAAGTCTTTCAGCAACGTGCTGGGTTGCTTTCCATAACTACAGTCATAAAGTGTGTGTGTGTATGTCTGTATGGGTACACAGCAAACCAAGATACATGAAAAAGTACGTGCTTTGGTGGTTAACAAGCAGTGATACCTAGTGGAAGACTAAGCAAAATCAAAAGCCTCTCAGTGCCTTCTGAACATCAGAGTCCTATCCTAACTTTCAGCATCTAATCTATCTAGAACCTAGTGAAGATGTGACATAATTGATGTGATTATCTAAATGTATATTTAAATTCAGTTTGAATTAAAGACATTGATATCCGTTTAAGAGTTCTGCCAGTGCTTTTGTAGCTCTCAAACTGTTTTATGGTGCTGCTTTTCATTAATTATATTTTGACAGAAGAAATTCTTGCCCTTTTTTTTTTTTTCAGACTGAAGAACAAATGGGCCTCTCTGAAGAGCAGCTTAAGACCCTTCTGGAAGAATGTGTGCAGCCTCAGAGAACAATAAGCAACGTTACCATGCCAAAGTCTCAGGAATCTCTTTCTGGTGGATTAAGTCCCCCTTGTTACACAAGTCAAGACTCCACTCTTCACTCCACATCTACTCTTTCCAAAATGTTAGTTGAAGACCATATTGTAGGGATGTTAATGGCTGAGGAAAAGGCTGGACTTGAAGACAAAAGCTTATGTGTTAATGCACAGAGTGAAATCCCTGGCTACTATATCAGCAAAGCATTGGCTGGTAGTCACTTATCAAAGGATTCACTGGCCCAAACAGAGGAACCTGATGACCTAGAAGGTTTACAGAAGATGGGAGATAAGAGTATTACTGAAGGTTACTTTATGTCAAGAGCACTCAACACAAAAAGGTTGAAGAAACCTTCTTTCTTGGGTGAACCATTATATTGCATCAGTGTGAACAATGAGCCGTCCACAGAGGCTGACATTCTCAGCATACCACTGCAACCAAAGGAGGTGAGACTCTTAACAACCCTTTAGAATAGCCTTTTGATTATAATGAAAAAACCAAGCAGGTTCTCACCAAAGGTATGCACCAATACACACTGGTTATTATGGTGGGGCAAGGGTCTATTTTTATAAAACATAAAACTGTGCCAAAAATAATATACACAAAATAACAGAATGTTTAATAAAATTCTTGCCCTGACATAATTGACTATAAGACTAGGGCTCTTATGAAATACAATATTGATGTTGATTAATTCTGTCAACTGGAAAACAGAGTTGACAACATACATGGATTATCTTTTTGGTGGTAGAAAATCGTGTTCGCTGTTCTGTGGAAAGCAAATATGCTCCCAGTAGTTGGTATAACAATTCACAGAAAGTCCACGTGTTTCTTGACTGTTTTTAATAAGGTAAACCTGGTACTATAGAAACAAACATCACCTGGCTAGATTAAAAATAATAAATTGCTTTCAGGGAGTTCAAATTTACACATAGAAAATAACAAAATGAATAAACACAGCATGACTTCTATAAATTACTTCTGTTTCAGTAAAAGAAAGAACTGAGATTAACCAGCAAGAACCAAAACGCTTTATCAGGTATTATAAAAATATTTACTTTTTACTTACATGCAAGATCTAAATCTATACTTACATTTTTAATCCATGACATTATGGCATACCTTTCTGGAAAACAGTTTTAATAAACCAGATTTTAGCAGGTACATCAACATCTTCCATTTCTGTCATAAAAGTTGTGACAGTATGAAGTTGTTGGTGATAAAAGTGCTAGAGTATAATTCAGTTAGAAATCTATGAGTTGTGGTAGGTTTATAAGGTAGATTTTTGTTATACTGGTAATCTGTTCTGAATTTGGAAAAAAACCCATTTATTCATATTCATTGGTAATTTTGAAGAACATTGTAATACCTCTTAACTGTGTTATCATCTTCATAACTGTTTCTTTGATTGTTCATACTTAACCTTTCTACAGTGAAAGGAATGTTAGTATTTTTTAAAGTGATACTTTTGGAACAACAATTCCTCCTGTCAGAAAGCAAGAAGGCTTGTTACTTCTAGTTTTACCTGGCCAAACAAACTTGGGTACCTAGACTTACCTGCCATATTTGCCCATTATGAGATTTAGGCCATAGCTGCAATAGGAACAAAATAGAAATACAATACCTTTAGAAGAGGCTAGGGTTTGGGTTTGGGTTTGGGCTTGAGTTAGGTTAGTTTTCTGCGATCTTTGCATTCCAGCTTTGCTTTTCACATAGATGCAAGCATCAGAAGAGTGGAGCAAGGGAAGAAGGTGGTCTACCCTGGCGGAGAGCGGGGTGGCACTGGTGGTGATGGGGAACACCACAGAGAACCACCTCTGCCAGGGGCAACCTGATCTCATGTAGGATTAACATGACTACATACTGCACCAACTTCAGGTGACAGTGAGGAAAGCTCAAGTTTAACTCTCTGCCTTCACATGAACTAAATTCTCCTTTATTTGGAATAGATTTAGTAAGGTCAAGTGTGACTCAGCCCCAAATACCACCTCTCTTTGTTAGTGTATTTTAAGATGGGATGTGTTAAATCAAAAAACCCACCATGCACTGCAGCCACTGTGTAGTGAAATGAGAGGGTAACTGTTTATACCTGTGTGGTAGACATAGTCACTATGAGGTAATTTTATTGCAGAAAAGACAAAGGAGATTTCAGCTATTAAGTACATTTCCATATGGGACCTCTCATGGTAAAAGTCTTTGAAGTTAATGTGTAAACATTTATCATATGATTTAAATATCTTTGAGTTACAATCATGCCTTGAGTCAGAGAAAAGCAATAGGGTGTTATGATTATCTATTTTCAGTAGTGTCTGAGTATCAATCAATCATATAGGCCTCCAATCTGTATGGTTAAGGTATGGGTTTATGGTCGTTTTGCTTACCAGTTCTTTTGGAGGGGTGGATGGTGGAAGTGTTCTGAATTTTCAGAATCTCTAAATCTTTTTATTTTTACTCAGAAACTATGAACAGAACCACAGATATCATTACAGATATCATTATCTTGTTCGGGTTCTGAGTCTGTGTGTACGTGTCTCATTTTAAAAAATGGTGTGAACAGGTAATCTTTAGGCACAGTAGAATTAAGTGCAAAATAAAACCCACTTCAGAGATTTGTAACTGGTTTTACATTACTGCCAAATATTTTGCAGTGATCTGTAAGTGCAAATTAATGATTTTCAGATTTATTGTATTCCATCAATATTACTTTAATGCTAAAACATACATCCCAAATTAGCATTTAAATAGACAGCAATCCATTCTTATTTTTGTCAATGTACTGCTTATGAGAAAGTGTACAGCATAAACCAGAAAACCCTGTTACCTTTCCATGGAATTCATTTATTTCCCACGAAGGTGACTCAGTTCTATCTTAAGCACTATTTCCTGGCCATAAGCAAAAGCTTGTGGTTGTTATCAAATTTGTAAAGTTGCCTAATGTATTCTATAGGTAAGATTGTTGTTAGTTAAACATGATTAGATGTGCTAATTGTGTGGAGGAACAAAGATCCCAGTGGAGTCCAGTTTAAAGCCAATACATCTGCAGACTAAGGTATCAGATGTATTTTTATTTTAGGAGACATTTACGTAGTTGAGCTTTGTTATGGACTTAATTTTAAAGGACATTTAAACATATGTACATAAATGTCTGTAAACAGTGTGACTTTCTGGCCTGGTACACATGGTTTAAACTCTGTGTAGAGCTGTGTAAGTAAACAAAACTGTCTGTGTGAAACTGGTTTGGCAGAATTTTGGTTTTGCAGTCATTATGGCACGGTAGTTTGTGATATAGATTTACTGTAATACATTATTTAAGGATATTTAAGGATAGCATAATTATTAGCATTATTCATAGATATATATATATTTATATGTATATATCTGAAGAAAACTTGTATCTTCAGAAACAAGTAATTCCTGTCTACAAGCAGTAATTCAGGGTCATGTGGACGTAAATATAGGTGATGGTTACTGAAGTAAACAGAAGCCAGACTTACCCACATGCAGATATGAAAAGCTTCTTATTTCTCAGTTGTATGAGCTAATTGGTAATTATTTCCAGCTCCTTTTTTTTTTTTTTTTTTTTGACTCTACTTAAGTGAAAGTTGTATCATAACCCACTCTTGCTTTTTCTTCTTGCAAATAATACTGTGCTTGCAGCAGTTCAGCCTATGATTCTTTTCTGTTTTACAGATGGTATGAAGATTGAAAGTTGAGGGAAGATTGATTATATGCTTCATTACACAACATTTTTTCTAAAAGTGTGATGTTCAGACACTCTGAAGGGAATTATCGTTATGTTCCATGAGGTGATTCATTCTTAAGAGATGTTTCATTATCATTATCATATATTGTTGCAGCTAGATTTAAAAATGTACTCTTGCACCTTGCACTTCAGTGAGTGTCCTGGGAGTGTTCTATGCAATAAATGTAGATACTCATTTGTGCAGCTGAGTGTCTGATAGATGTGTCTGTCTTTGCTCATGAAAAATACAAAGTACAACTTGCAAAGTTCCATTTCTCCTGATGAGACTTTATATTAGACTGGAGGTGAAATGTTTATAATAATTTTACCTTTCCTCAATAATACCATTTTTCCCGTGTAGTTAGCTAAAACCTGGCCTCCGTTATCCCAGCACAGTTTGCTGGAGCCTGCAGCCTAGCTTGGTGAAGGACCCAAATACATCCTCAGTCTTCTGCTGCCGGGCTGTCTGCTGGACTTCAGGTTTGATTGAAGGTAAAGACTTGCACGAGTCCTCTGCTGGATGGGAGCATCCACACCAGCTGCTCAGCTGTGTCACGTTCTTGGTCCCACAAAGAGTGTGACCACAGAGCAAACAACCTTACCTGCTGGTTAAGCAGCGTAACGTGGTGATCAAAGATTGTGGTCCCTTGTGAAGGCTTGGTGCAAATAAAACCAAAGGAGTTCAGTAGTTTGCTCAAGTGCCTACTGGGTTGTGAAACCGTCTGGTAATGGCCAGCTGGGGGGAGGGTAATGCAGCTGGTTTGTGTTTGAGACAGTGATAAAAATCAATTTCAGGTTTTTGCTTGTCTACTCTTTAACTACTGTTTCTCCTGAATTTTCTACATATATACTGAGCTGAGAGTTAGTTTTTAATTTCGTGCACTGTACTAGCAGAATAAGAAGAATTTATTAAAAAAAACCCCATGGTTCTCTCTTCAAATTTTGGTATTTTTTCGTGGGGAGCTATTCTACCAAAGAAAACTCAATGCCAAGCTCTCATTTGACACAAGCTAAAAGGACAAATTCTTTCTCAGATGCTATGCTAGCCCTTCAACATTCAACAGGAGAAGATGTATGGATACACCGTTAACTGTACAGTGGTTGTTAGCCTGGGTTTTAATCTCATTTATGGAGTCGCCAGTCTCGAGTGCATGAACACTCCAGGGGAAGTGGTAATTGTGGGGATGTAACAGAGATCAGAATTTCACCTGCTTTCTATTGATTGAAAATGTAAATGAAACATTATATTTGTGACAAGAAAGTGCTATTTATTGTTCTGTTTTCTGATACTCCTACTTGTTTTGCAAGAGCAATACCAAGTCCGTGTTTACTGGGCGTTCTACCGTGGCTCAGCAGAGGATTGCTGTAAGCACATCTCATGGAGCTTTGCAAATCTCACCTAGCTGTATTTCTTATCTTACTTTAAAGTTTTATCTCTGCATCATAATTTCTTTACCATAAATATAACGAAAGCAATTCTGACAAAAGTGTTTTCAAGAGCATTTGCTGTGCCTGTATGACTGTCCACTGGCTGTAATATTTCCACAGTCCAGTTTTTTTCACATGGGATTCATGTTTTATGGAGTCTGACTCAAAAACAGTGTTAAAGTGCTTGTATAGTTTTGGAAGAAAACTAAGTTTAGTTTCAAGTTTATAGGTAATTTAATATTAATGTATATTAAGAGAAATAATAATGAATTCTTACTTTTCCAGAGGATTTTTTTAGTCTTAAATCTCTCATTAGGAAAAAGCTTTTCTTGGCACCCTCAAGGAAAAGCCTGTTGCTGACTGAAGCTTACAATACTCCTGAAACCTACTCACATCTGGCATTTTAGGGATAAGCAGGGAAGTCTGAATGACTGTTGACTTGAAGAGTGTATTCTGACAGGAGCTCTGTTACTTCACTTCAGGCGTTGGGAGGTGCCAAGCACCCTGCCCCAGCTGTAGTCGCTGCTGGCCACTGCACTGCACCCAGCGCTGGTGAGACTCTGTCCCGAAATTGCTCAGGGTCAGTACCCAAACTCAGAGGCTGTGTCAAAAGTTAGTGACCTAACATTTATCTGTGTTGCTTTTCTATAGCATGATATCAAATAACAGACTCTTTATTTCCTGCTTGATGTTACAGGTGAAATACCAGTTCAAGCTCTCCTTTCTTTATTTTCAGTTTTAAGTAAAACTGTGGAAAAGAAAACTATTTTGTAAAACGTGTACTGTTATAATGGAGATATTATGTAAAATATAGTGACAAGGTCATTTGCTGAACTTTCACCAATATCAGAGTAAAAGGAAAGTGAACCCCAGGAGGATTCACGAGTTTTTCTTTGTTTTTCCAGTGTCTCTCGGTTGTGACCTGCAATAACCCCTCCATTGAGCGTGCCACTGGAATTCCAGCTACACTGGAATGCGGCAGCTTCTCCTCAGGGAGTGATGCTGCAGCAATGATTAAGATATGGAAATGAATTTTCCTTTGCAGCCTAACTCAGGATTTGGAAACGGGTTTTCCAAAATACATACCTTCATTCAGCATAAGTTGTAGTTGGCAACAGATTCTGAACAACTATCTTATTTGCAGTCTTTCCTAGCTCTGTTCATCCCAATGCACAGCAGAGCACAGGAGTGTGTTCTTTAAAATTATTGTTCTGACTTTTGGGCTTTGAGAGATATTTTATATTGAGGAAGAAGAAATTTTGCGTGTGTGTGTAAGTTTGTGCTGTTTTGTGCTCCTTATCTGATGTCCCACTATGGCTTTACAGCACAAGATGGGTAATTTTGTTCCAAAAAATTAATACTGTTGAAAGCAACGTAGCCATGAAGGTGAGATTTTGGTGTGCTTGCATCTGCCTGCTGTGCCGGATATGACCAGACCGTTCTGCCGTTGTCACTGAGTCAGTAAAACACTTACAGTGGTGGTGTTCATGGAGGCCAGTGCTCTGCTCTTGATACTGATTTACTCTAGTGGGTATGTTCCAATGCTGCATGGTTTGGCCTTTTAAATTACTTTTATTAAACAGCATAGTGTTTTCCTCTGAAAGGGGAAAATAAAGGTGATTCAATAATTTTCATGAACCACCTGCGTGTGTATATTTATATTATATAAGATAAGTATTAAATTAATATAGAATATGTAACAGGAATACATATATTTGAGTAAGATGATTTAAAGAACTGTACTGTTGATTTCAGTATACTGTAGTGCTGTGAGAGGTTCAGTCTGGATTTACAGTTATTATGCAGATTTAGAACTGTTGAGAGTCTTTTCCATTTCAAAGAGAAGTGACAGACTAAGTATCCTAATTTAAAAAAAAAAAAAAGTCGTTTGTTGACTATAGAAAATGATGATAAAAGGAGTGAAGTTATATGTCCAGAATTCCAGTTTAAATAAAAACAATTCTATCAAGGGGTGAAAGAAATCCCAGATCCATCATAAAAGAAAAAGAAAAGAGGAAAACACCCCACAAAAGTTGCCAAAAAAAAAAGCTATTTTCCAAGCCAGACAATGACTGGTATCTACTTTGTGGATCTGTAGTGCATGTTTTCCCTCTTGCCTCCCCAGCAGAACTCCTGCAGAGCCAGTGGACGTGCTGAGCGCAGAGTGAAAACAGGCTGTGCAAAAATTATCTGCTGCACAGATCAGAGAGAAAAGGGCTGCTTAAACATGTCATCGGGGTAGCATGGACTAATCCAGCAGTGCAAAAAAGTATGCAGTAATTCATGGGCTAGAAAGGGTGCAATTTTACCTCCCCAATTTTACTTTGGGGAGGGATATGTGAGAGGCTGTTGTTTGCAGCTCAATGTCTGTAATTTCAATAACAATAAGAATTTTTATATCTTACTAAACCCCCCTATTTTGTAGATAAAATTTCAGCGAACAGTATGAGAGTGCACTTCTCTTTGTTTCACTTCTTAGAAAGACTTTCTAACCACAGCTTTAAATGAGATCTCTCTCCTTCCAAGAGTTCTTCTTTCCCCACTTACAATAAAAGAACCTCACCTCTGGGAATCTCACAGTTTGAAGGGTAGGCACAGAAGACAAAGTGATTTGGCAGATGCTTGAGAAGCTGGTAAATCAGGAAAGGTCTTGAAATGTAAGAAAAATAATAACTGTGATTTTTTTTCCTTTTTTTTCTTTAAAATTTCCACAGATTCATTGAGAAATAATTGCTCTTTTATTTGTAGCTAGCTTTAAAGGTCAGTAAAACTGTTTCCTTTTTAAATAGAATAGAAGCGCTTGAATACTACTAATGCTATCACCTACAGTTATCCAATTATACATTTCATTGAGGGATTGGCTGGAATCCAGGTGCAGTAGTTAGAATAAAAGGCTCCCTGTCATTTAAGTCTATAGTTCACTGCTTGCAATTGAATCTGCAGTACCTTTTCTATTATGCTTTAAAAAAAACAAAAAGGAAACTGGAATGCTCACAAGTGTGTATTAATTTCTAGCGTGCTCAAGTGCATGAATAATTATGACTTCCAGGCAGTTATTCTCTATTGAGAACTTTTATTTTTCCACTTAAAAATTTGCTATCCTGTGGAAATGCTGTTCTCTGCCATTATTTCCCTATTGTTTGTGCATTTGCTATGCATAGTTTTGGTGGGAAGGGTATTGCCAGAGGCATTCTACCCTAACATTACAATAACAGTCAAATGGTCTCTCTGAACACATTTTGTGAGAGGAGACATCAGGGGAGACTGGCTCAGTGTCTGGCAGTGCTCACTTTAGCTCTTATACTTGTGGCCTAGGCTAGCAGTTCTTAAACTTGAAAGCAGTGAACCCATTGAACAAATGATGAACAAATGATGGCCGGGCTTCCTGAGATCTGTCTAAATTTGAAAATCCAAGTTTCTCTGTGATACTTGCTTAATTTTATGACCTACGGAAGATTTTATCTTTAAGACTTTTGCTTTCCAAACACTTTTCTCTAATGAGTTATCTTCCTCTCATCATAACTCTGCTTAAATATTCATACAGTTTTGTGCACTTGTTCTTTCTCTCTTGGCAAAGATAAGAAATAAGGGCCAGAACTCCCTTTGTGGCTATATTAAGATGGTCTCTTCTATAATCTCAGCCATCCTTTCCAAAATTAATTTATGTTGAAACTCAACCAATTACCACACTACGGACTTCACCACAAATTCATGGCAATATCTGTAAAAAGCAGACTGTTGTCATTAAGACGCAGACCTTGCTACTGTTATCTCAGTCTTTATCTCCACAGTTTACCAGTATCTACAGCTTGAACTCCTACCCCTCTGGAACATAGGTTTGGTGCAGATGGTCACCTGAAAACTTAAACTGCTGCATTTGCATGTGCTCAGAGAAGAGCATGCTATGGCAAGGAAGCATTGCACTCTCTGCATTAGCATGAAACTCGGAGATTATTCATGCAAAAAAGTCAGCCAAGTGCCCAATATCACTGGGAGTGGCACGCAGTAGTTGGGACACTGACGCGTCCTACTGATGACCCTCCAGGGAGCTGGGAACAACACATTTCCCACAGGTTTCACCTGCAGAGCTTTTGCCCTGCAGACGTGGCCATTTTTCATGCTATTCTGGTTTAGTTTTGATTTGACAGCTGTTTCTTTGGGCGAGTACAGACCATAATTATTTCATCTATAGCTCTTTCTTGTGTGCTATTGTATTCACGCTCCCCAAGCAACAAGTGGGTGGACTTAACCTGTGGATTAACAGAAGGCATATGATTTGCCTTTGTTATTGTATGGCATGTACACCCTCAATTCAGATACTACACTGATATAAGCTACATGAATGCATGCAATAAATTAGTAGGAAAGTTTGGCCTGGGCTCAGACAGGGTCGTTGGACTGGGCTGCCAAGACTGTCATCCCTGACACCAGCAGTAGGTCTCTTGTTTTGAATTTCTATCTACATACATCCATACATGGATATATCTGTTCATACAGCTAGTTGGCTTTCTAAATCCATCTTATACTTTCTGCAAATAAAGTAAAGATGTTTCTCTAGATGTGAACTTTGTGGTTCTGGCTCTTGGTGCCCCTGGGAGGCAAGAAGAGTTTGATACCAGAAGTACTGGGCATTAGGTACAGCAGGGTCAGATGGGACACTGAGGGCACGCTCCCACGAGAGAGTGCCACATTTCACTCTCGACAAGTGAAGCAGACAGTCCTGTAACCGGTAAGGGCAGAAATTCATCAGTCACTCATAATTTGGGAGCAACAAGTTCTTTGTCTTTTTTCTCCTTGTTCTCAGGGGGATACAAAAATTATACAGGACTGTCCTCAAAAGTTCAGTGACAGCAAAACAGGAAAAAGGCTTTGTAGAATGAGACTCTTCATCTTTAGGAAAGGGAGACGTAAAGCCTAACCTTGTATACCTGCAAGAACGCCTAATCACACTTTTTGTGGCTATTCAGCACTCCTGATACAGCACCTAGCTTTGCTAAGGGCCCCATGAGACAAACTGTGCTGTAATTAAAGGCTGAGCAACAAGTCTGAGCTGCTATTTTTAGCAGCGTGTTGCAGCAGTTGATGGAGTGCCGCATCATCGGCCTTTGGATTACACAGCAGACTCAGTCCAGGAGAGATATTGACAGATACTCATCTGCCCCTGCAGACTGTCATCCTGCTGCCTCTTCATGTGAAAGAAAGACAAGGGGGTAGGCCTGAAATCCCCTCAAAGAGCCTTTTGCCTTATGGCTTCATCCAGGGCATCGTGGCTGTGTCTACATTTGACAGAAGTCTTCAGTGAAGCCTTCAGAATCAAGTGCACCAGCTGTCAGATGGACAAGCTGTTATACCTGGGGTGGGAAGCTCAGGTGCATCCCCTCTTCTCATAGTTTAATGGAAAGACTGTAGACATGTGCTGTGAAGCACAATTGGAGATGAATAGCAGAACAAGGTGTTAGCATATCACTTCTGATCCACAGAAGTCTGACAAACCATGAACAACAACAGAGCACAGAGGTGTAAATATAAATGTCCTTGTTGGTTTATTGTTCTTTGTATGTAAGAATCTTTATTGTACAACTTACACGACTTTAAAATGGAAAATGGTTAAAAATGTTTACAAAAAAGCACATTCTTAGAAAATTATGCTAGCAAAAACATTGGGAGGAGGGAAGCAAAAACAAATCTTCAGTTCAGTGTGCAAACATTTTATAAAAATAGAAATACTAACTCTACAGGTAGCATTTCATGATAAATTATTTAAATAGCGTATCTACACAATTATGTGATTAACTATTACAATGGCAATGAGAAAAATAATTTATAAAAATACAAGCAATGGAATACAAGTTGACAGGAAAAAATATAACACAACATTAGAAATTGTATTTGACATTTGTGGGTTTGGATTTTTTTTTCCTCCAATGCCATTTCCTTACTGGGAATACACTTTCTGCAAAGAAATTTTGACTATGTACAGCATTAACTTTCGTACTACAGTAGCTTTAAAGTTTGTTAGACATTTGATCTCTGCTTAATCCAAAGGTTTTTCTCAGTCACACAACAATGAGGTAATATTTGTACGTAAAACTTTCACTGTGTTCGTTTCTTTTCCTTTTTTGAAAAGACAAGAAAATATAATATGTATAAGGATGCTGCCCCGTCTGTTGGGGAAAGCAGTCTTCTGTTTATGTACATCAGGCCCTCTTGCTATTCTGCAAGCAGCTCCCAAACTTCTGACTGGTCCATGGCACAAATGGCCTGTTTGAATGGCTACTGATTGCGGTCACTGTGCCCCCCTCTGCAAGCTCCTCTGGTTGTGGGTCGGGCCCACTGACTGGCGATAGAGCACTGCAGACATCTCCCAGCACTGACCCACCGCTGCCAGGATGGTAAGTGGCATTCCCTCCTCTCTGGCACTGTGCAGGGGGGACAGGAACCGCCACCATCTAAAGGGACGTGAATTTCAGCACTGCAGAACAGTTGCCTGCCAGGCTGCCAGCTGCCTTGCACAAAGGAAGGAAAAGCCAACACCGAGCTCAGACTGAGAAAAACAAACATCCCATTCCCCACCTCTTTTCCCTGCGCCTCAAAGCCTTTATGGGAAAATTGCTCTTTGTAACAAATACATCACCACTATCTGCTCTAGACAAGAGTTTTTTCTCAACTAAAACCCCTCTAGTTTCAATATAGAACAGAGTTAATAAATAATCTGTATTTACAATCTTACAGTCATGAAGACTTGTAACAATGATTAGGTGGATAGTCTTGACGCATTTCTTGTTGTTTTAATCAATAATCCCTCAGTCATTATAACATCAAGAATAAGTAAAAATAAATATTTTACAATTTCAGTATTTTATCTACAGGCCTCTTCCCCTCCCCTCCAAAGAAGCGAGGGGTTGAAAGCGTCTATGGCATGCAGAAAAGGAATGTTTTCATTATTATTGGGTTTGTGCCTTTTTAACCATAAAAAGTAAAGCACATGCTGGTTTTCTGAAGGACAGCACAGTGCTAGCTGAGATGGTGGTGCTTCCTGGCACCATATCCAAAAGAAAACATTTAAAGATAAGATAGATCTGCATCTAATCAGGAAAAAACAGAATCTAATTGTAAATCCCAGTTCTCCCAAATCTGCTGTGATCCAGTGTGCCAGTTTTTATCCTTTTTTCCCCCTCCCACCATGGAAATCAGTTTTAGGATATCTGTCTTGTCCTGTGTAATAGAGCAGCTGATCTAGGCCAGCACAAATAGAGTAAAAAAACCATCTTTTTGTCTGAGAGATATGACATATAGAATGATAATAATTTCTCCAAGTTAAACAGATGTAAACCAAGGCAGCACAGCCCTCATTAAAAGAATTCTTCTCCCCTATAAAGAAAAGACTTAGAGCTCACCCCTCCCACCCCAAACCCTTTTTCCCCACACAATGAAAGGTCTTCAGTTTAAGTAGTCCACAGCACATCCAAAGATGTTCTTTTTACAAAATGCTACTCCATGGGACCTCCAGTTAGAGGCAGTGACACCGCACTGTGATAAACAGCAAACAAATGTCTTTCCTACTGAAAGAAGTGTGCTTGTTCAGTGAAGACAATTCTCATTTCCAAGACACATTTGTTTCCTTCCACTTCAGCAGAGGTCAGATATTGAGTACGTTCTCACTTTCGTTCTCTCAAAAGCATTCTCTTGAGGCAGGTCATGTGTTTTGAGTCCACATTTATGCAGAAAGAAGAAAGGAAGGAATAATATAATGGTCCCAGGATTTGTAAGGCTAAACGTTTCAGAAGGTGCAATACCAGCATTTTTAAAGAGTCTCTGGATCCAATAACCTTGTGATTATGGATCTGTGGAAAAAAAAAAAAAGATATTGAAATGTTTCTGTTTATTACGCATGATTATGTTTAAGACATTCATCCCTAGAGAGAGTTGTAAAGAACATATTGATAAAGAAAACTGGAAGTGCTTAAAGTGCTTCCTTGAACTAGACTTCAGGATCTAGTCTATGTAACCATTTCATAATGAAGTCACCATTTACGAAGACGAGGGGCACATGGAACAAGTCATCTGCACTTATCTCCACTGAGAGTACAATGTATGGACAAGGTACTTTGCTTGCTTCCAAGCCAATTGGGTTTTTTGCATCTCAGACACTACTCTTGCTTGCTAAAGTCGCTATTTTGCTTTTTCAACTTGGACTGTCAGCTGTGTTGATTCATTCTAATCAGCATTTTTAAGGAGATTCGTGTTCCAGATATGAAATACATCTCAACATGGATTTCTGATGCTTTGAAATACCAGAATAGAAATACGCTTAGATTTTATGCTTTAAACTTTTAACTCTGAAAAGTTTATCAAGGAGGTGTCCTGTTTCTGCATGCAGAACTTGCTCGAGACCAAGGCATGAAAGAGCATGGATGAACTTTTCCTTTTAGCACTTACTTCCTGATCTGTTTATTGCTCGAGAGCAGCTTTCTTGAACGCATTAATTTATATAGGATCTCTTAAATACAATGTCTTCCTTACCTCTGCATTCATATTTAAGATCTGAGAAGAACACCATTTCTTGAGAGAAGACAAATAATCCTAGCCGACCACCAGCATAGGTTTTATCGTAGATGGGTCCTGAGTCTGCCATGATTTTCTTCCCTTCATACATTACAACCCTAGAAAGAGACAATAGGTCACCCATCTTTGACAAGCTTCTGTTGGGCTCATCTTTACAGACAATCACTTTTACTGTGATAATTGCTTAAGATAAAAGGATGATGCTCACCTGATGTAACCAGTCTTTGGTCTATGGCTAAGACGCCATCTGTATGCAGTGAAGTCTTTCCAGCCTATGTGACGAGGGTCATGCCACAGAGTTCTCACCTGTGAAAGAGTATTTTGTTATTATCAAAGGTCTGGTCTGAGATCACACAGCCATTATTTTGACATGAAGGTGACTTGACAGTCATCATTATGACTAGTAAAGACTTCAAGTCATTATGCTCTGTAATGGGGCCTTTTGAAATCAACTGCTTTTAAATTTACTTTTAAATATGTAAATAGGAAAGTACTTCACAATTCTAGAAACAATTGATTTGCTGCTGCTGGAAAGCCTGTCTGCAGCATACAATCCTGTTAGGGGTATACAGTATTTTGGATGATTTGGGGTAATTACAAGGTTACGGGTCTTTGCCAAGAAGACTATGCTACACTGATCAGCATGTGCGGATGCCCTGTACGTCTCTAACCTGTTGGAAGAAGAGCAGGTATCAGAGTGCCACTCTTACCTGGCCAGGAGTATTTCCTGTGTGCCACAGAGCGTTACGAAGGTGTTCTCCTGGGCCAGTGGTAGAATTCACAACTTTGATGGAAAGACCCGAGTAGCCTTGAGCTTTTGTTGGTGTGGAGTCCCAGTAAGACTGGGTGATCTGCTTCCACATAACAACATAGAAACGACTGCTAGATTGGTAGCCAAATACAAAGCCAGCATAATCATCATCCCTTTCTGTATTGATGAAGAAGGTGCCACTGAAGTCCACAGCATTGAATTCGTCAAAACCTATGGGAGCATTAAAGGAGAAAGTTTTAGGCACTGCTCTTTTGTGATTCTTAACCAATTCCTTCATAGGTTCTCGGGTTGTTCCTTCCCTGCCCACAGCCCCCAAACCAAAAACTAACAACGGTGTAATCCCTGTTAGAGTTTAAGTTTTCTCCTTACCGACGGCAAGGCCAGGGTCACAGTTGACTGTCTGAACCAGTTCTTTACCCTGGTGACGAACCACCCAGTTTGGATCATTTTGGGATGTTCCTTTGGGATCCAGGGGAATCATCTGAAATCTTCGGAAATCAGTCTCACTAATATCCACATTTTCAGGGCAGATATCATCAATGTCTGGAACACTGTCTTGGTCAAAGTCATCTTTGCAAGCATCTCCACGTCCATCACCTGCCGGACACAAGTAATTTCACCATTGTATCACCATTTGTTTGCTTCCAAGTCTTACAGTTTGGAGTTAAAATCTTAATTGCAGATCTGTCTGCCCAGATGCTGCTGCCAGACATGCAACAGAAACCATAATAGTTACTGTATAAATGCTCCTTCACTCCAGCCTGATAGTGACTTAGGAATAAGCTGGATGTGGCCATTTTTATATTGAGCCTTACTCCCGAGGAGCACTATAAAGCCAGTACAGACATTCAGTATTTTTGTTACTTGGAAGTTCTGTCCAAACCTAAATGTAAAAAAACCCAAACCCCCCCAAAATATTGGAAGATACTCCTAAAACATTACTGGCCATCTTACCATCAGAATCGGTTTGATCTGGATTGGCAACCAATCTGCAGTTGTCTTTGTCATCAGGGATACCATCGTTGTCATCATCATGGTCACAGGCATCACCTTTTCCGTCCTTGTCATGGTCAGCTTGGTTGGCATTAGGCACATAGGGGCAGTTATCAAGATTATTTTGATGGCCATCTTCATCTATGTCTTGGTTATTGTCACACTCATCACCTATGCGGTCAGAATCACTGTCTTCCTAAGAAGGGGAAAAAAACAACATTTTAAAAAGCTACTTTAGAAAAGGCTGAAATGGGAGTCTTAATAGCTTGAATTAATTGGGATTTCTGCTGGCTTTAGCAAGAGCAGAGATGGATGTAGGCATTAGGATTAATACACGCTTAAAGCTGCCCATTCTAACTGGTTGTAGGCTGCTTTCATTGCCCTGGTTTTAATTTGAATCTACACCAGCAGAAAGCAGTGTGATCATCAGCCTCTCTTCTCCCTTTGCATGTGACTCTGTCACTGGTCTACCAGACTGGACACAGGCTGCTTTACCTCCCACTTTTGCTAGCAGCTCTCTGGTTCCAAGGCCAGATAAGCATACTGGTACTCTATACCTAGCTAGAAGAGACTGTAACATTCAAATATAGTCTAACAAGTCTTGGTTTTACAGCTTCCACACCATATAATAATTTTCTTTATCATAAAAGCCTATAATGCTCTTCATACTCCCTGACTCAGTCAGGACAGTTATTCCCTTAGTGGTCAAAGACTGCATGAACTGCTGTGCTTGCTGATTTTAGCCAGTCATTTGCTTAGTCACCTTCTGAAACAGGAAAAACAATCCATTCATCCCTGAGGCTGCCTCAGGGTTTAGTCTAGGTCTTGTCAACACTGGTGGGTGACTCAGGGACAGAAGGCATACACAGTTTGAATAGCCACTCATTCTGCCATTTGAAATCTAGTATCTCCACATCTAGCACTTCATTAGAAAAGTGTCTGAAAAATCTTTAGACGTATATTAAGATCTGAAAATGTTAAAAGAAACGTTGCCTGTAAGTCATGAAGAAAGTAGAAAGGATCTTCAGACACTTTCTTCTTACCTTAGGGGAAGTAGTGAAGCAAGTGACAAAGACTAAGAAATTTTATACTACCTGTTTAAATCCTTCAAGAACACTGCTTTTATGCTGCAGGACCATACCACACTAGATCCCACTGATTTGCAACAGCTTTTCTAGCCCTTCAAACATTCTGGTTATGTCCTTAAGCTATTAAATTCAAAGCCTGTGCCATCCTGACGAGTACAAGGCTGTATCTACTTCTGCCTTCAAACATCTTTGAAACAGCAAGTTATGAGAGGCTGGATTCCCCCACAGGTTTTAGAAGTGTCAGAATATGTCTTTTCCTTGGAGAAAAGCAACATGTGCTGCCTTGAACTTACTGGTAGAAATGTTATCTTTCAAAATGCAGCTTTTTCAGTCTTAAGGACAAAGATTAAAGAGCAACTTTGTTTGAAAGTGAAGACAGCACTACAGTCTAGGCAGATACTTCCTACCTACGTTTCATATAATGTTCCCAGGAATTTCATATCCTTATTATGAGAATCTCCAGAACTGATAAACCTACAAAGTGTTCAGAAGACAAGAACGTGCAGTAGTCCCAAAGATCTTCACTACAGTTACTTTTCAGAAAATAGCTAGCACCTCTTTGAGCTGTGAGGGCATGTTATTCGATACAAGCACCGTTTGGCAAATCAGTAAGAATGATTTGTGACAATGCTGTAACTTGTTCAAATCCTTTCTACAATACATGAAATACAGTATTTTTATAATATCAGTCTTCTGTTTATATATTGCAATCCCTTACCTGGTCAGGATTGTGTTCCAGAGGACAGTTATCACACTGATCTCCCACACCATCCAAATCTGTATCTCTCTGGTCTACATTGTAGACATACTGGCAATTGTCCCTTTCATTAAGGACCCCTGCAAAATTAAGGAGAGATTGTGATGAAAGTCAGACATTTAAATGCTGCAAAGGACTGAATAAAGACAGTACACCATTCTTAATACATTTCTGAAAGCATTTTGAGCAGCATTTGAAGGCTTTGAAACTTGACTCGTCACTAGCTCTGCTGCACACTTCTGTTTCTGCTGCTGGTGAAAGTACAGCTAGAATTCAACTGTGCCAAAATGCCCAGGGATGAAGCTCTGGTAGGAAATCAGTAGAACATTTGATCAATCCATGATTAGAAAACCATGCAAAAGGAGTGATAGGAGGTCACCTACCATCTCCATCAATATCCACTGCACATGCGTCTCCTTCTCCATTGTTGTCAGTGTCAGTTTGATCAGGGTTGTGATTGTAGGGGCAGTTATCACAGCGGTCACCAACGTCATCCCTGTCATAGTCATACTGCTGTGGGTTGTAGATGAATGGGCAGTTGTCCTGCAAGAGCAAGAAAGAAGTGAAAAGCTTTAAAAAGAGTCGAAAATAAAGCTTAAGCTAGATTCTGCTTATGCTTGTACCATTAAGCAAAAGGAGACATGAAAGACAGGGAAAGAGTTAAAACAGGTATGCTTCTATCTCAGAACACCCCATTGCCTGCACAAGCACAGGAATGGCTGAATAAAGAAATGAAGATTCATTTCCAAAGCTCAACCAGCTGCAGAAAGTTTGCCTGCATAGTTGTGCATATTTAAGGGTTTCTTGGATAGCTGTCAGTGCCAGCAATTTCCTATGGTCCTCTCTTAAGATTAAGGTCAGAAACTCAGACCCCAGCCTTAAGAAAGGGAATGGGAGAGCGGCATTCTCAAAGGCTCATTTGTCTTCTGTGTTGTCTTACCCTGTCATCAGGAATGCCATCATCATCATCATCACTGTCACAGGCATCACCAATCCCATCCTTATCGTAGTCTTCCTGCCCAGAGTTTGGCAGATTGGGGCAGTTATCCTAGAAAGGACAAAGCATATAGCTGTGTTTACTCCTGGCATTGTAACAACAGGGATTTTAGCAGGTAAGACCTAATCATTAGGCAAAACCATAATACCTCAGCTAGGTGTTATCTTACTGTGGTTCTCTCAAATTTTAGCTGGTCATTACTGTGCAATTAAGTCGTAAACATTACTTTAACTATTGCTTTCTAAAACAAAGATTTGGCTACTTTTGAGAATCTCACCCTTTTTTTCTTCCCCTGGAGATAGACACCTGTCAGAGCAAAGCTGATACAGGTATAGCCTATACTAGATTATTTCTAGAACATTTATAATAAACATCTATAATTGTGACAGGCTTCATATTTTCCCCCCAGGAAAATGCAGGAGTACCTAGAGCCACAGCAAGAGCTTCCTAATAATACCTTAACAATGGTATCCCTACACAGAGGGGGTTGTTACCAGTTTCATTCGCAGAGAGGATAGTTTAATAGCTCTAACTAGATTGAGACTTGCTTTAAACCTCAAACCTATTTTGTATATTTCTTAGGTAGACAGGCTGTTATAATGGCAGATGTATACAACAGGGTATATACAACAGGGTAAGCTTACTTTTTTACAGTGGTAAGTGGCGTTGGCAACACAAACCAGGTTCTCATTTGGCCATCCATCCAAGTCAGTATCTTCTCCACAGATGATGCCATTGCCAGCATAGCCTGGTTTACATTCACAGCGATACATGGGATCACTGAAGTGGCCAAGGTAATTGCATTTGGCATTCTTGTTGCAGTCATGTGTTCCATCTGTGCATGGATTACGTGGCTTGCAGACCTAGAAGACCACACAGAAGTTAAATCTACCGGAAACATTTTTAGCTGTTGTTTTTACCCAGCGTTTCAAGTTAAACATCTGTCCGATTGGTCAAAACCACGACAACATGGAAAATACATGCTTGTTCTGATTGAAGATCCTTCAATCAGATAAAAGCCTCATACGTTACTTTCTTCCACTCCCCAACTCCAGTAGCAGTCTTAGCACTAATTATTTTTTTCTTGTTTAAACCTTATTAATTTTAAAATGACACCAAGCACTAAAATAAGTGAATACTGATTAAATTACTCTCCTAAAGTTTTTTTTGAAACATCTGAACCTCCCATGGCTGAGGAGGGCAGTGATTTTTAAAACTCATTTTGAGCTCCAATAGGAGCTGCTTAAAGCTCCTCCTGTTCTGAATCAGAGAGGATGGTGTTTTATTAGGTGTACCAAGTCCTTCTTCCTTGAAATGCATAAGTGCTTTCTGTTGTTTAGAAACCTTGTGAGATTTCACAACAGTTCTCAAGTTGACAGTACCTGTTTGTTAGCCATGGCATCCTCAACACTGCGACCAAATGGCTGTGTCCCAGTGAAACGTGGTGGACAAGGCAGACAATTGTACCCAGGTTCAGTATTCTCACACCTGTGCACTCCATTGAAGACAAAGCAGGCATCAGGAACCTCTTTGCACTGAAATACAAGGGTTTGAGATAGATGAGAACAACAGTGTTATAGAACACTGGGATATTTTTCTCCCTTCCCATTTTCTTTCACTCCTTTTCAAGGAGCAAACTCTAGTCGTCTTACCTCATCAATATCTTGGCAGTGGACACCATCACCATGGTAGCCAGCAGGACAGGCACCACACTTCCAGGAACCATCAGGGGAGCTGGTACACGTCGTCCCTGCAAAGCAGGGATTGGACAGACACCCATCTGAAAATATATAAAAAAAAAAAAAGAGAAAGTGTTAAGGTGAGAGAAATGCTTAGCACACTGCTGCATTACTGTAGTTGGCCAATATGATGGTTTAAAATTACAGCATTTGTGTTTTACAGACTTATGTCAAATTTTTTAATCAGTATTTTCAAGATTGTCCACAGCCTTCAGATGTTTACAGGAAAATGGATACTCACCAATAGGACAGTCCTGTTTGTTGCACACCTGAGTCCCTCTAGCTTCACCCACGCAGGTCTTCCCACCATATTGAGGCTCAGGATTATTGCAGAGACGGCTACGTTTTTGAAGTCCTCCTCCACATGTTACTGTGCAAGCATCCCATGGAGACCACGGCCCCCAGTTGCCATTAACTAAAGGGAGGTAGAAGACATGCATAGCTTTAGATTCAGTGGCACAGCTAGTTTCTACTTTACTAAGAACTATTACTTTTGTCGTGAGAACACTTAATTGTTCAGACATAAATGACAGAATTAATGAACTCTGTGGAAGAGCCATAGAAAACATTTTCATTTCATCAGAAACTAACCTGTGATGTTTTCCCTAGCCCACCTTTAAGTTTGAAGAGAGAAGACTACTAGAAATTGATTATACAGCAACTACTCAGGAAGTTCACAGTTTAAGCTACTAAATACTAGTTGCCACCTGGACACACTTACTTGGACAAGGGTCTTTCTGGCAGGATTTGTTTTCTCTTGCTTCACCCTCACAAGGTTTGCCATTCAGCTGTGGTACTGGAGAGTTGCAGAGACGAATTCTAGTGATGATGCCCGTGCCACAAGTCACCGAACATGATGACCATGGTGACCAGTGGCTCCAACCACCATCCTGCTTAACTACAGGAGAGAGATTTCTGTTGTTAGTAGAGTTCCTGAAGAATAGATTTCAGCTGTACAGCACCTAGGACATAGACAGTACCAGAAACTCCATATATACTTGATAGCCTCAGCACAGTCACAGATCAAGTCGTTTTGTCACTAGAGACATTGCATATCTAAACTGACCTTATTTTGTCCTGGTAGCAGTGCCCAGACATGCCTATCTACCACATTAACTAGCTGCTCCCCTTTATCTGATTAATAGAAGTCCTTAAAGCTAGAAGCTCCATCCCAGTGACACAGCTACATGGTAATCATTGCTTTAACATTAGGCCAACAAACACAGCCTGTGTTTTACTACCAGTGTGAGTAGATTAAGTACTTACATCTCTTATCACACTCCTGAAGGTGGCAAGTCCGAGTCTGTACAGAAGATCCTTCACAGCGATTATTGAGACTGTCACAGGAACGCCCTCTCTGCTGAATTCCATTCCCACAGGTCACAGAACACGAAGTCCATTCAGACCAAGGAGACCATCCATCATCTGCATAGTCGCTAGCTGCAAAGGGATGCAGTTCTATTACAGATCTGAATAAGACTCCAGGTAGGTGTTTGTCAATAGCCTTTTCTCCCACCTCTCTCCACAAGAAAAAAAAAAGATCACAACTGTCCTCAAAAGTCACATGCATCTTCCTTTCTTGTACAAGATAAGGGCCATGAACTCAAATGTTTCAGTGCTCACTGCATCATTTAAGTGATTAGCCTTACTTACGCTGGAGTAAGCTAACCTTACTCCAGTGGTGCAAGGTTATATCCAGTTGTGATATACTTCAGAGCAGCACGTGTCTAGGTAGATGAAGCCAAGTGCTATGGAAGTGTGAAGATATGAAGTACTTACGCCAGCATCGGGGGCAGCACTCTCCATCAGGCACAGTGGCATTGGAACAAGGCATGAGAGGACAGGACACTTTCCGGCATATAGTGGCAGAGTTCTATAAACAATTGTGAGAATTCCAATTAGGAAGTGGAATATAAACAATGTCTGGAGTCTGGTTAAATGATAAAGAGATCTATTCTGCAGCTCAATAGCACATTTAAAGCAGAGACCCTTGTATTTAGAGCTAGTACAACCCAAGCGTAGTTCCAGGTAATTTGAATCAAAGTATGTATCATTCCCATTCTCACTCATTTTTCAGTCAAGAGGTGAAGTATTTTGGGTTTGCAGAAGTTGATCAAGAGTAGCTACCAGATGCTAGCCTGAGTAAAAGAATATCACGTGATATCCAAAGTCAGGCTTCAAAAGGAATGAAACAAGAATGAGACAGAAGCCAACTTTCTTTTCAGTTAATATGGGTTTAAGCTGATTATATGGTAAAGATAAAATGAGTTCAGTGGACTCCGCTCAAGAGCTATGAAATCTACAACTTATACTTAGAAGCCTTTGATCTTTAAGCCAAGTAGGCAGGGTAAGAACACCCACCTCCAATCTCAATGAGAGCTAAAGGGCAGCCCATAGTTTTGTTTCTAGAAGGTAGCAGCTTGGTCAGAAGAATGCTCTCATGACTACTATTTTAATCTCCTTAAGAAAATAACTACATGAAGACAATTACAGCTAACAATGAGTAAGAGGGTTGGTAGGGAAGAGACAAATGCAGAAGTCAGTGTCATTTGCTGACTACCAGACAAGAAGTAAGGATGTGGACTGATAGAAGTAGATGCAAAACTTGGTGAGATGCCTTGAATTGCACATGTACAAATACTCAGACTTTAGTTTCTAAACAGAGGGAGGCCAGTTAACCCGCTGTTTGGTAGTCTGGTATTCCAAGATGTTTTTGCTAAGGTATACTTACAGTTAAAGGGAGCAAGCAACGAGTTTAAAGAAACTCTGAAACTGTATTTTGGTATAGTTTTACAACATTCCACAGAAGTGGAACACAAAACATAAATATCTTGCCAGGTGATGCTGGGACTTAAACATCAAAACTGCAATCTGGAAGGGATTGCTGTTCCTTATAAGCGATAACAGCCAATGGGACAGAGCCAGAAGCATTTCTTAGATAAATAAAACCCCTGGAAGTTACCAAGAGTTGTTACCAAATGTTGGAATGTCTTTTCCTATGCCAGCAGGAGGTTCAGTGACAACAGAAGGTGGATCTAAACCATTCCAAGACGCAAAACTGATAGCACTGTAAATTTGTTCTGTTGACACTGACCTGTTTACTCTTAATCTTATGTAAAGAATAGAGGCATTCCCCAAATTCATGAACTGAAAGTGTGTTAACAGCTGCATCAGTGTGATGTTTTGTGTAGCTTTCTAAAATACTGTTCTTGTAACACTGCACGAAAGCTGCATTTACAAAAAAGAGATCTAGTATGATAAGCTAAACTAAATAAAATAAATAGCCAGAGAATAATTCCCTGGCTACTGTTGTGTGCCCAGCTCTGTGTAGGATTCACGCTGTCTAACAAAGAATGTCTTTTAGAAGTATCTGTTAATTTCAACTCATGAATTTATATACAGAGGATTTATGAATGTGAGGAATCTTACCTGGCAGGTACATTCAGTGCAGCTGTCAATAGTCCACTCTTCTTTATTCTTGTGTAGGATTCCATTGTGAATGCACACTCCAGGAGTGATCTGGACCACTTTGGCAATCAGTTCATTTTCTTCAGTCTTAAAGGAAGAATGGAAGGGGGAGGAGGGAGCAGGGGGGAGGAGAAAGAAAGTATTTAGAAGTTAACACAGAAAATACCCTTTTCCACAGAAGTCATTACTGTTATTACTGTTTATGGAGGCTCTCAAAGGGCAGGTTAGAATTCATTCGCTAAGTGACGGTTCATAGAAGGTGCCATGAATCTAACCAACACTCACCACTTTGCGAACTCTGTCTTGAAGGGTTGTAACCATGGACCGGAGCCCTTGCAGTTCCACAAACATATTTGTTAGTTCATCGCAGGAAAAACCACAGACTGCTTGGATGTCCTTTGTTTTATGGCCAATGTAATTAGTGCGGATAGCTGGGCTGGAACCATTGATGGGGTTGTCCAAAGTAATGATTGCACTAGTGGCTAAGAGACAAAACCACACAAAGTAAACGCATTTTTTACCACATATATTTATCATTCCAGGGTAACACCTGCTAAACAGCTGCCACCAGATTCATTAGGGTGCCTGCAGAAATGTAATCTTATTTCTTATGCAACGTGGATTTGCATGTCAGCATACTTCTGAGTTCTGTTTTGACTTGTCTTCCTAACGTAATGAGGAATCTTGTTTTTAATAGGTCATTGGATTCAGAAGATTGCAAACTTACAGCTGGAGCAGCCTTTGTTCCTCAGGATAGTTTCCAGAGTTGTTCCAAACACAAACCGCACATTCTGAAGCAGTCCCTGTGGACAGAGGAAGAATTACAGCTACTTGCAGTGACTGCAAGGGAAAGAAGTACAACTCGCATGGAGAGAGCCCGTAGGCACTTAAGGTCACATAAGATCATTAAGAGTAATTTGACAACTGACAGAGGGCAAAGTGAAACATGTTACTTTATTCTCATTAATGCTAACAAGCTCTGCTTCCTAATATTCTCATCCTTGACCGCAAGGACCTGGCAACTCTCCAGGCAGGACGGAGCCTATGAATTTCTGAACCTCATATAAGAAGCTGAGCAATGAAGCTACAACTAACTTTAGTGCTTTCTTAGTGCTGCAGAAAGTTCCATCCCTGCAAATCTAATGCTTCACCCTTCAAATTCCATTAAAGGTCAGTAGATTTAGAAGTGGTCCATGTTAGATGAACACAAACTAGTCAGTGGTGGAACCCTTTCTCCCTGTTAGTCATGTCTTCGTAGCCACTTAGGCTGGTTAAGGCAGATGACTGACAATGCTAGACAAAAATGTAAGTGAAATTCTTACCTGGAAGTTGTCGTTGACTCCCCCTTTGGCAATACGGAGCCTGGCACTGCTGGCCAGGTCCCTAGTGAAGATGTTCTGGATGGGGATGTCCAGTTCAGCATTCTCCATTTTCTCACACCCCACATATAGCTGAGCCCGGTCCTCTTGTACAAATAGGGTGATGTTCTTCCAGTGTCCCGTAGCTAGCAAGGCATCCTCCACTGACACTACCTGCTGCTTGCCCTCACCAGAAAGGCTCAGGTCCAGGGTGCCTGCCTTGCCATTTGATACTAGACTGAAGACATGACCAGAGCCGTCTTTCTGTTCCACAGACAGCAGTGTGCCTCTGCTCTTCTTGGCTTGTCGGAGAGTGGCCAGGAGGATGAAGCCCTTCTCAGCATGGATGGCATCTAATAAGTCTTGGAACTTGGAGTCAGGGACAGCAGGGATGCGACTGGCATCTTCAATGCGGTAAGCAGGGCTGGAGGATTCTGGTCCCTTCACCAGGTACACCCCGGGTGCCCGGCGCCCCGCTCCCTTGCGAATGTAGCCAATGAGTTCAAAGAGATCGAAGACGCTGTTATCATCACTCCTGGACTCTGCAGAGAGATGGGAAAAAGCATTGTGAGCAAGGAACAAGAGGCTGAGGAGGTACATACCTCCCAGCATTGCTTAACACGGCGCATATCGCGCAAGACACAGTGCCTCACATCAGGGCACAGGCAGTCGCTCCAAGGGCACGGCAGTCCCACCAGGAGCTGCTGTGCATCAGTACACGTGCATTCCTGTACAGGAACCAGTCAGCACAAGAGTGCCAGCTACCTGCTGACTGACACACAGAGGTAGCAGCCCTTCTGGCACCTCATTAGGCTCTAGCAGAGGAGAAACAGACAGCAGAAGCCCCGAGTGCAATACTCCTGAGCTAGGATGCAGCACAGTGAGCTTGCTTAGTCTGGCAGGGTGACAGCAAGCCCTGTAACCATTTCTCTACAGCACCACACAGTAGCCTACTGCCCCACTCCTTCAGCCAGTTCCTACACCTCATTCCCCCTTTCCTCTGCCCAAGGCACCTTCTGGAGACTCTGCCCTTCTATTTCTGAAGGTTACACGAATTCCACTCTGGGGAAAGTTTCCTGCTCTAGCTGATGCTCAAATTAGAAAGTTTTTGTCCATTGACATCTTTGGAGCCCTTCACCACCGAGCACAATTCCAGCTGCCCACACAGACACCCAGAAGCGTTTTCTTCTTTCTTTTTGCCCTTCCCCGACCGCTCCGAGTACCGAGCCTATCGGCTCCGCCGGGCGGAGTAGGTCTTACCTGCGGTGCGCTTGGCCTCCGAGGCGCCGAGCATGAGGAGCAGGAAGAGAGCAGCCGCTGGCCCCATGGCAAAGGTCTGTCTCTGCACCAGCCTGGGGACAGTCACAAGGAAGAAGGTCACAGCGCTGCCGTCGCGCCCAGCACCTACCGCCCCGCACACCGGCACCGGGGGCTCCCCGGAGGCAGGACGGCGGGGACGGGGGAGATGTCCCCAGAGGGGACAGCCGGCGCGGCGGACGTCGCTTCAGCACTTACCTGCAGGGAGAGCGATGCGGACGCGCAGCGCCGGCTTCCCGCACCTCCGGGCACCGGCGACTAATATCCTGGGGCAGTCCTCGACTGTCCCGGCGAAGGAAGACGAGCGGCGGCGTCGGGTCCCTGTCGGTGGCGGCGGGTCGGCGGGTCCCGGTGGAGGCGGCCGCAGACTGTGCTAAGCGGCGCTGCCGGGGTTCTGCGGGCGCCGGGCGCC
>VZTM01029526.1:31179-45115 GCA_013400555.1 Jacana jacana | reverse complement strand
TTCGGCCCCTCGCCCGCCAGCCGCTCGCACCGGCTTTAGCCCCACACCGAGGGGTAAGGGTGTCCGGGCCTGGCCGTGCCCGTCGACCGGCCCTACCCCCGGGCACCCTCAGGAGGGGCGCAACCTGCCGCAGCTGTTTGCCGGCGCCTTGGCCGGGCGCGGAGGCGAGGGTGTGCCTGAACACCGCTACTGGCTGTCTTGAGTGACTTTATGAGAACAATCTTCACTTAGTTAACTCAGTTCACTTAATGGAAAGCTTCTCTTTCTGCCCACTCTTTGTACTACACAGCACACGGGGCATCGGGGCCACAGAAGTGGCAATAACGTAAATGCCCGCACGGCCTCTCCGTTCACCCTCGGGAAGGATGCGGGCCTGGCAGTGTGCGGGAAGAGAGCGATGGCGAGGGAGGAGGTGGGCTGGAGGAACCGGGAGCCCGGCGCCTTCCCCTTCCCTCTCCACTTGTCACTGGGGAAGGGTGGACGGGGATGGCCCTCGGTTAACGACTCCACTTAAGGAATGAAGTGGGTAACTCTGTCCTGCAGCTGAGACTCTCCCGTAGTGACTTTGTTTAATGAACAAAATGACTAATACTACTCAGCCAAGAACTTCCCACGTAATCTGGATTTCAGGTAAAAGGGAAGCATTTCAATGTTAAAAAGGCAGGTTCTCTACGTCATGTTGTACTCTGTGTGACCAAAAGTGACCTGACTGTGTGAAAGGGCTTTGAAGTAATCGAATTCCAAAAATGGTTAATTCCTCTGTGTTCCCTGGCCTTTGTATGCTTGGCATGTGCTCCTGTGGAAAGCTGAGTGTCAGTGAAGGAGAAGGATCTCGTCAGGCGATTGCGTGTGTGGTGAGGGAAAATCAGAGTGAGCTTGGCAACCCCGCACAGTGACTGAGTTGGGCTCTAAACTGAACTGTGTAAAACACATCAGGCAGTCGCACTGGCTAATGTGTCATGAGGCATTACTGCTCTACAGATTATCCCAGGAAATGCCTTGGGAAATTCTTGACCCAAAGAATGAGATAGCTGCAGAATTGTGTATATTAGGGTAAAGCCAAAATGATTAACTGCCCATTTAACTTAAGAGATAGACTATATGATCCGAATTTGGCCTTTTTATTGTATGATGATTCATAGAAGAAAAACCTCAAGTGTCTCAAGATAAAAAACTGAGACAGAATAGAGATGATGGTGATGATGAGAGCCCCGACAGGAAGAAAGGAGAGAGGGAGAAAGAGACACCAACTGATCCTCCCTAGCCAGGTTTAATTAAAAGGTTGTTATAATTCTCAGTGGCCAGCCCACTAAGCCCTTTGTATACCAGTGTGTTTCCCTGATGGATTGTCTCATGGAATCCAAACGGGCTGCTGCTCATGTGAGCTCGTGACTTGGAACCTGGGGTGTTATGATCAAGCTTTTCTTCATGTGGCAATAAGTCAAGCTGAGGCTAGATTTGAAAGGCAGCAAGAGAACCTCAAATGTGTTTTTATATTGAGTCAGGAAATTGAGGCAGGCAACCAGGAACCATCCAGTTCAAAATGAAAAATTTTTCCAAAATTTATCTCATATTTGGTCCAAAGGTGTGGGGATGAATCTGTAATCTTTTATTAGAATACTCCTGCTTGATGAGTATTGTGCAATTTAGTAATTCCAACCCATCTTTACATTTTAAATAATGCCTTTAAAACATCACAGAATCACGGAATTGCCAGAGTTGGAAGGGACCTCTTGAGATCATCTAGTCCAAAGCAGGATTGCTCAGAGCATATCACTCAGGACTGCATCCAGGTGGGTCTTGAAGGTCTCCAAAGAAGGGGACTCCACAACCTTCCTGGGCAGCCTGTTCCAGAGCTCAGTCACCCTCACCATAAAGAAGTCTTTCCTCATATTTGAATGGTACTTCCTGTCTTCCAGCTTGCACCCATTGCCCCTTGTCCTGTCACTGGGAACCACTGAAAAGAGTCTGGCTCCATCCTCCTTCAACCCACCCTTCAGATACTTGTACACATTAATAAGGTCTCCCCTCAGTTTTCTCTTCCCCAGGCTAAAGAGTCCCAGGTCTTTCAGTCTTTTCTCATAAGTGAGATGCTCCAATCCTTTAATCTTCTTTGTTGCCCTGCGCCGAACTCTCCAGTAGTTCTCTGTCTTGAACTGGGGAGCCCAGAACTGGACACAGAATTCCAGTTGTAGCCTCACCAGTGCAGAGTGGAGGGAGAGAAAGACCTCCCTCGACCTACTGGCCACACTCTTCCCTGTGCAGCCCAGAATTCCATTTGCCCTCTTGGTGACAAGGGCACATTGCTGGCTCATGGATAGTTCATTACCTACCAGGACCCCCAGATCCTTCTCCTTAGAAGTGCCTCCCAGCAGGTCCGCCCCTAATCTATATCGGTGCCTGGAATTCTTCCTCCCCAAGTGCAGGACCCTACACTTGCTCTTGCTGAACCTTATTAGGTTCTTCTTTGCCCAGTTCTCCAGCCTGTATAGGTCATGCTGGTTGGTGGCACAGCCCTCTGGAGTGTCACCCAGGCAGCTGACATCAGACAGTTCAGATTTGAACTATCTTATTACATTAGAAATACACCACTATGATAGAGGGCAAAATCTGACCCATAATTTCATCACGTCCTACACTTCTACATTCAAATTCTTGTCAGTATGTAAACCTAGCTGTGTTGACTTCTGTGGAGCTCAGACCAAATGACGTCCCTATAGCTGATGCTGGAATTTGACACTTAGCTCTGCTCTAGTAGACAAGAGATGACTGACTTGTCGAAACACTTTTAGTGGAATTTACCTGTTGTCATTTGGATGTGTTCAAGAATGTGAGCTCTGTTAAAACTGGTAGCCAGGGCTTGGGAGTGCATAGATGCTTTATGTGATTAATCTATCGTTCACTCGCTTGCCCTCAGTCCTGGAGTTACACCCTTTTCCTTACTTTCTCTTAAGTTGAGGGTCCTTTTTTATTTTCATTGAATATTCATTGAAGAGTGTGCTTATGTGTCCAAAGACTTGTAGTGCTGTTTCATTTGAGACTGTAAAAAGAAGTAGTTGGAAAAAAGTAATGGATACACAGTAAGTATTTGGGAGAACACTGTTAATAGTTTCATTTCTGTGAGTGTAAATTGGTCTCACTCCATTGTAGTCATTGACTCAGCCTAATTTAATATGTTCAAGATACCCTCAAAATTTGAATATATGTTTTTTAATATTAATTGGTGACATATCCAGAATTAGTTGGGACTGTTGCAGTTACTGTACACTGAATAATTTTGCTTACTGTGTAAAGCTTCAGTAAAGAATGTCAGAGCTTTTTATAGGCTCTTTATTGACTTGAACAAAGATTAATTTTCAGTGGGAGGGTTGGGACCAAAGTACCTACAAAAGTGTGGGTTCTTAAGTGCTGAAGTTGGAAACAAAAACTGAGGAAATGTAGAGCTGGATCTTCAACTTGTCTGAGCTCTCTAATAGATAACATTTTATATTAGTTGAGATTATTTTGCTCCCTTCTTGCAGCCAGTATTTTCCTTTCAGCAGAAAGCTGAAGAGCAAAGTGAATGCACTATCATATCAATCACGGCATCGTATCATACCATATCGTATCACATTGTTTCATGTCCAGAAGCATAATGGTAAGGTACAAGAAAGAACAGCAGATCTGCTGTGATAACAGTATGCAAATTTAAAAAAAATAATCAGTGTGGTTTCAAGTATGTTTTTATTCTAGGGGAAACCACAAAGAAATACGAGGTTTCTGTAATAGAAGTGAATTTTTCTCTAGGTAAGAACTGCTGTCTAGAATCTCTTTATAATGTTATCCCCTAGAACACAGGAAGACTTTTTTTTTTTATTATTATTATTTAAAGTTACATAAATAGAAAAAGGAATTTTAATAACCTATGCTGAAAATGTAATTTAGGGGATAGAGGACAGACAATGTACATTGGAATGATACTACTGAAATGCATGGTATTAAAACAATTCACACCAGTTTTAGTCACATAGAAAGAAAGCTTTAAAAATACATACTGTATGTTTTTATCAAGGTATAAAGTATATGACTATAAATGTATGAATATATAAAATGCCAACTTGATGGCACAGCAGTCAAGATAACGGACACTGGGTTGTTTATTATTATTTATTGCTATTATTAGAGCAAAATCTAAAAAGTTTTTATGATGCACAAAATTCTTGTAACTAATTTTGGATGGAATTCATTTTGCCTGCCATCTGAAAGGTAGGCTTTTGGTCCAGATTTGCTGGTCAGGTGGTTCCTCTGTCAAATAGAGACTTCAGAAGATCTCATCTATTTTGGGTTTATATGAATCCCCTTCTAGGGGTTCTCTGTGTTTCCTAGAGAAACAGTTAAGTACTTTAGTTTCAGTTGCTAAAATGTCAGATGAGAAGGATCTTGCCATTTAGGGCTTTCTGTGGTGTATCCTCTGCTGGTGCTTATTGTGCTATCAGTAAGGAAGCTAATGCTTATTTCCCAGAGGAGACAGGTACCTGTTGGATGGGCACAGATTGAAATGTACTGTATAATCCTTCCCCTCTGGTGTGGAATTCAGGACATTGTTGTTTGTCAAATCTATGTTGTGTCTATAAAGGTCATTCTACATAAATTACAGTTAAAAATATGTCGGTGCATATGTGCTTGACAAGGAAACCCTGCTTATCGGTGTTCTTTCTTTGCAGGCATATTCCCTATACAAACCATGGCCGTAGGCTGCCTATGTACACAAATCAGGCTGGATTTTTTCTGTCTTTGAAGTTCTCACACAAATGCAGACCTGATCCCATATTAAAAGTGTGTGGGAAATTGCAGCGTCTGATTAATGTATAGCTACCTTATTCAGCTCAGCCTTAACCCCTTAATAAGAAGAGATATTTGTAGCTGAATTTCTTCTGAATTATAGTGGGTGCACCATATACTTGTTTTTTGCTACTAGTCTGATTTAATACTGGAGAAATATTGAAGCCACCCAATAATTTTTAAGCCTTTTTTTTTTCTACAGAAGGAAAAACCATCTCTTTTTAAGAGATAGAATTTGCAGTATGAAGCGAGAAATACTTCCCCACTCTGTTCCTGAAACTAAAAACGTTTACTGTACTTCAAAGTTCAAGGGGCTTTCCTTTGTCTATAGAGGAATAAAGAGGAAAAAACCTAGTATTCCATATCAAAAGGCTTTTTCATGTACTTCTTTTGTCAGCAGTGGATCAAAGGTAACCTTAGATATAGGCACCTAGTCTCTGCCTCAGTAAAGTGTTTCTAGTCAGTGAATCATTAGAGTGCGTATTCAAATTCGAGCGCATAGTAGAGTTTTCTTGGTTTTCATTAGAATTCAGAGCATACTTGTGGACATGTGTTTTCAAATGTTTTGCTTAGAGGAGATGAGCATAAGTACATGTGTTTGTACGTTTACATACTGAAACCTTTGACCCATGAAGTGAATGGAAGCTGCTCCTTTGCACCCGTTAGCAGTGTGTGTCCCAGTGTGTTTTTGTGTGTTGCAAATGAGCAGCTGCAGAACCTATATTCGTTGTCAGATAATCACTAGGTGAAGTAAAAAAGGGACTTAAGTTTCTGTTCACCTATCAAACAGAGCATCTCTTGTCTCCAGCATTAACTTCGTATTACACAATCAGGTAAGACTTGATTATACCCAAGGCAGAACACACATGTTTTACCACAGCATGAAACCACATTTGGACAAAATGCCATGTTGTATACAAACCTTTACTCTGTTCTTTTCTTCTTTTAATTAGGCAGAAGGAACCGATTAATGATGGATCCAATACAAGACTCTGAATAATACCATTACTTCATATTGCATAATATCTTTTAAGCATCGGGGGCAAGGTATTGAAAGATCTGTGCAATACAGAGCTGGGTGTTGCTGGCAATCATGTGGTAGAAAAAGTGAATAACACGTATATTAAAAAAGGACCGTGCTGTCATTACGCAACTTGAAAGATATGCATTTAAAGTAACTAAGAGAAGTGATGAATAAACAGTAAAGTGCTTCTGAGAAGGAAGATTAACTTTGTGCTAGGAAATGATGTGCTAAGTAGTTAAAGGCCAGTTGCTTAAAATGCAGTGTCTAGAAGGGATTGAAATATAAAATAAAAAGCCTTATTTGTTATTTCCAAAATCCCATCTGTGTTACCACAATGTATGTACCTCTGCTTTTTTTCTGCTTTCACAAAAAATGATAGAGCATCCTATGTTACAGTTTATCCATTTTGTGAACTTGGTCTAGATTCAGATACGGCAAATGCTGACCTTCGCTGTTGAGCTGTGAAGTAAAAAGTATTGGCATTAAACATTCTCTTATTCTGCACAAGTTTCTGTGTCATTTCTATGCAGCAGCTGTTGCACAACGTGCACATGCAGAGCAGCAGTAGACACTTTAGGAAGAACACAGGCTGGAAGAGATTCCGTTTCATGTTGAGGAAAGAGACTGAAAAAGAACTTGCCTGGTATAGCTATTTGCAGGCTTTTATTACAAATAATGTCTTGGGGGCAGGGAAGTAAAATGTCTTGCCAAGAGATTATTTTGAGCAAATAAAATGACCTATGAAGTTTATGACTAAGAATCCTTGACACACCCCAGTTGAAACTCCTGTGCAGTTTGCCACTTAATGGAATTGCAAACTGTGTAATGTACATTCATGAGCTGAAATGCATAGAAATTATGGGCATGTTTCTTGCAGTTTCAGCTTGAGTCTTGCCTTTTCTTGTGGTGTTGAATCCTGCAAAGCCTTTCTCATTCTTGTAATTTTTAGATACATCATTAGCCCTGTTGACCTGTTCATATGAATAAGGACTACTGGGATTAATAAAATTTGTAAAGATCGGGTTCTTACACTGCTTTATTAGAAGTGCAGCCTGCTGTGACTCATGCTTTCAAAATTCAAGTCACATATAGCATAATACTTATAGCCATTACAGTCATCTCCCAAACTGTGTCACATTAATTATTATTTGGAACAGGAGGAAATTTTGAGAATGTTGTCTTTGTAGTTTGTTTGATACCATAGTGTTGCCTAGTTGCACAGCATGTGGGGTAAACTGTTCTGGAGAGAGTCATCCAGGAGATAAACAAGTGTGATGTGTAGCACATACCTCCCACCCCTGAAAAAATAAAACTAATCTTTCTGACTATCCAGCCACCTCTACATTCACTGAAACAAAACTTAGAAACCTGAAACAGGACAATCTGACAGCTCCCCGTAATAGAGAAATCAAATCATTTGATCTCTAGTGAGAAAGACTTCTTATGACCCTTTTGAGGCTCAAAGCTTGATCTACAAAAAAGAACAAAAGCACCAGTACTGTTCTACAATGCTTCTGCTTCCAGACGCTTTCACTTGATCTTAGGGAAGTGTGATAGGAATTCACTGTGGGACATGTGGGCCGTGAATTCACAGACAAGCATATTCTTTTCTAGCCTTTGTTAGCAAGTACCTCAGTCTAGCAAACATGGCAGTGGAAATAGTTGCTAGGACGTGAGAACATAGGCACCCAGATTATTTTATCTGTGATTTGTATGGAGTTAGTAGGGGTAGATTTTGGTTGGCCTAATTTTTCAAGGAAATGAGGCATAGGCGATTACTGTATTTGGCTGTATCTGTGTAACTCACTGGTCTCCCCCACACCATAACTTTAAATCTGTTTGCAAACACAGTCAAACACAAATTTGACATAAGAGGAGAAGTCTTAAAGAATTTATAAAAAGTCACGTGAAAATTGGCAGCTGGGTAAAGAGAGACAACCCAAATTAGACAGATAAAGGTGTCAGTCAGCTGCCAGATGAGATGGCCAGTCAGCTGCCCCATTCGGGCTTTTTATTAGCAAGCACTTTTAACCAGCCCCAGTGTTTGATCCTTTATTCCCAGTCAATATGCAGATGAAGTGATCAGGGAACTGAGGACATGGAGTAGATAGACAAGGTTGTCAGTATGAGAAGGAACTGAAATTGTCAAATGGCATCTCAGCACAGATCGCTAGGTGAGATGAGAAGATATGCAGCATGGCATGCAAGTACAAAGGAACCCAAACTATTACCTGTTCTTGTAAAAATTCTGTATTGTAGGCACTATTCTAGAATGATGGCAGCAGTGTGTGGGGAAAGAATAGAAGGAAAGCTTACCTTCTATTTGGAAATAATTGTCAGTATTACAGTATTTATTACAGAAGTATTAAAGAATATCCTTTAAATAGTTGTAGACATATTATTCAGTTGGTGGGGTGAAAATTAGAGCCATGAAGGTTTTGACAGTAACATTTTCAAAAACCACTACTGCAAGTTTTGTGTTGCTGCAAAACAGCCTTAGATGTATCAGCCAAATGTAAGCAATCTGCTTCCTAAGAATAAGCCTGATTTCTTTCAGTGGTGAAGGCATCCAAGCTTGAAGGCTGTATGGAAAATTTTGACCAAAGGAACCTATCTGAAAACATCAAGCCAAGGCAGAACTTGGAATGCAATTTGAGTGTCTGTATCTATGAGCACACACTATCTTATGTCTTGGCAAAGGGTCTGAAGTAAAATATACAGCCTTGCAGCTCTGCTTATTAACTGAGGCACGGCATTAGCCGGCAGTGTCTCTATACCACAGCTGGTGCATGTCTAGTTGGCTCAGGCTATGGATGGAGTTAACACAAGACTATCTCCATTGTCCATTTAGGCAAACACTGAAGCTTTGTTTTCAGTCTTGCTCTCAGTGGGTAAATGAAACGCTGTACTGCCTCACACTGGCAACCTAACATTTTTCAGAAGTGATACATGTCAAGATCTGAGGATGCCAACTGCAGTTTTCTCTTAGGAGCTTTTAACTACCTGAAATGTTGTGTGCAGTGTGGTGCTAAATGTACTTACTATAAAAGAGTGGATTGATCAATGCAGGGATACTGCTATAGCTTGCTGACCGTTGCATGCATCCGGTATCCTTGCTCACATTCTCGGGCATGTGCAAATTTAATAGACATCATTCTTTGTCCAAAGTGCGTAGCCTTTTTGGATACTTTTAAAGCTATCCTTCTGCTTTTCTCTTGTCATGGAATTTACTAACTGAGAAACAACTGTAGGCACTGTGTGAATTCCAGTGTATGTATCTTTTACAGCCCTTCCTACAAACCTACTCAAGAGCCCTAACGACACCAAACGCTGGCTTTGTGGCTAAGAGCAAGATTTTTTTTTTTGGCTGTGATAAAGAGAGACTATTATTTAACATACAGATGCAAGAAAACCAGAACTGCTAGAACATATTTCAGAACATGAACAATAAGCACAAGCCAGGAGTAAAGTATAGCCTCCAATTCACTGGCAGAAACATAAGCAGATAAAGTATGTATATAGTGCATTTAATCAAATATATATCCTGAGGGAGAGACAGAGTATTTCTGCTTTTAGATAAAAATAGACAAAAAGGATTAAAATCAGGAAGACATTTAGTTTCTGGGGTTAATAAATCTGCATGTAGCTTTTCAGTTCATCATATGCTAGAAACCGCCCCTGTTTTCCTGAAAGAATCAGTCTGTGATGCTTTGTGTTTGACAGAGTGTTTATTGCTGAGCCAGTGATACTCCATACAAAATAACCACTCTACGAACAAGTAGGAAGTCATATTTAATCTGAGCCTTCAAGAGACAGAAACTAAAAAGGCAGTGGAATGTGTGATTGGCATTAAGAAGTAGACATTTCCCTTCAGTCCTTCCTTTTTTCTCTGTTGGAAGGTGTTATTTAAGGTCAGGTAGCCCATGTAGGCTGAAGGAAAACAAAAGCACAAATCCAAACCCTGTTGCCTATGACACGCTAAGGAAAGGCGTGTTTGTGGAGAAATTCTCTGAGCAACTTGGGTCTCTGGATTTTGGAAGAAAGCAACTAAATATATTAATTTACCTGGAAACAGGGAATTCTGCATGCCTTTTTGCACCCCAACATGCATGACCATACGGTTGTTAGAGAGGATTAGCTTTAACAAGCTAGCATGTGCTAGTAACCAGATCTTGCTGTACCAGTTATGAACATGATTTTGGGACCTGACCCTGAACGAGCTTGCTGCTATTGACTACATCATGGTCTGCATGTTTTGCATGTTGTCTGTCAAAACACTCTTTCTGTTCTTTAATTACATTCTTAGTAATGGGGACAGATTGCTAGCCACATCTTATTCTGATGGAAAGGAAACATGAGAAGTTTTCTTCATTCAAAAGACATTCTATGTCTTAAATGCCTTCACATATAAACAAGATATTGAGTATATTAATAGGCTGAAGGGGACTCTATAACCGAATATGTATAACTTAAATGCAGAAAGTGTGTGTATAAAGGTTATGGGGTTTTTAATTGGCATACCGCTTGTAACCACCAAAGGGAAATTCTGACAGTATTTATAATGCATGCATTGATACATGTACGGGGGGAGTGCTAGCTCATGTGTGGCAGTTCATCTGCTTTTAGAGCCTGTTGGCGTATGACTTTCTCCCTGTAAATGATGCATTAAGAACACTAGCTTGTAGTTTTTCTTCATGCAAGGATGTTAGCGACACCAAGAGTATTTTCATTCATTTCCTTTTCATAGTTAAAGCATTTTTGTAATTGCAAAACTCTAATTACCATAGTTATTTCTACAGTGGGAAGCTCACCCTGTTTTGGAATGTCGGTTTTGTACTTAATGCTTTGCCTTCCCAGCTTGTGTAATTCTGCATAGGCAATTATTAGAATGCAAACTTGTCTAGCAGCAAAACAACCACAGAGGTTTCCACATAAAGATGAGTAACGGTAGAGCAAGGTAGGAAGTGAAAAATTTGAACCTGAGTGGGAAAAAGGAAAAGAGGAGAACGCTTAGGGGAACATTTGGTGGGAGTACCAAGGATGAACAGCCTATGCTGCTGGGCCTTGCCATTCACTTGCCTCGCCTGCCGTGTGGCAAGCCGGAGCAGTTTTCCGCGCCTCAGATTGCCCATCTCTTCAGTCAGGAGCATAGCACAAACAGTAGGGTAGTTGTGAAATACATATCATCTATCAAAGATATGATGCAGTTATGAATTCAAAGGGTTTGAAAAGCGAAGTTTAAACCTTACACAGCTGTCTGCAGTGCGGTAGCAAGACATGACCCAAGAACTGAAGGCTCAGGTTAGCTTTTTGGAGGGCAGTATAGTTGATGACTCTTAGAGAGCAAGAGTAGGCAGAAGAGGGTTGGGCATTTCAAAATGTTATTTTATATTGTTTTTTATTTGTATGTAAGCTATTTTGTAATGTGAAATGCTTTTGATCTCTTGCATAGAAACCTTGCAAAGGGCAATACTTGTGATTAAGGATTTGACAATAATGATGGGCCTGTTGCTTTTTGCATGTTTCATATTTTTAGGGCAGAAATTAATTGCTGTCCTTGGTCCAGAATTTAACTGGGTCTTCTGCAGGCTTCTGATTCGACTCAACATCTTGCCAGGGTCCACTTAAACAGTATATCCTAGCTCTAACTGCTAGGCTACTAACTGTCCCCCTCCTTGGGTATATCTTTAGGGGTATAGAGAGTTACCCCTGAGTACTGGAATAGCAAGTTGTTACCCACAGCCTGGTCTCTATGAAATACCATCTGAATCACACTTACTGGGCCTCTTTTTTATTGTCTTCTCCTTTCTGAGTGTTCATCTAGGATGTGATGCTAAGAAAATCACAGGGAGTGGTACTGGAGTGTTAATCTAATAAGACCAGAAAGCTGATATTTGTGGGTACAGTGAAATTTTTGGCCTGATGATCAGGTGACAGAATTCACTTCTTTACACACCCTCCCACCCACCCCTTTGGATTCTGTTTAAGGTTATGTTGTCTTTCCAAGTTTTCATTGAGAAAAGCATTTGTTNTCATTGAGAAAAGCATTTGTTCCTCAGAGCTTAGTTTTTGGCAGGAGATCAAACACATTATTGAGATTACAGCAAAGAGTGTGATGATATGTGTGGTGCGAAACTATAGTCATTGGTGTGACCTGTTACTCTGGAAAACCTAGCGAATGATGTACACCGGGGTCTGGAGTGAGACGCTGTACACCCTAAACTTATAAAATGCTGTTTAATATTCTCATGAACATACTGATCATTAGGTAAAAAAGTGTATCATATCTCTATGGTATAGAGCTGTGTAAGTTTATTATGTAAAGAAATGCACAGGGAAAATGTGGTAATTTTCTCTGAAGGATCAGGTTATGCAGCTACTTTTAGTCTATGACTGTAGGCATGAACGGACTGGAGGAGAGCCACAATATAGTTCTATTTAATTTATTGAAGCTTTGAGCAAATGCACATGTTTTCTCAGGATTTGCAACCAAACTGAATGCATTCCCAAGAGTTCCCAAGAGATTTCAAGTCTAAAATGTCCAGATAAATCTCCAGTCATAAGAATGCTTAACCAAAATACAGTAAAGGTCATTTTACTAGGGAGAAAAACAAAGTAAACACCTTTTGTGTACTGGAGATTCTTTGCAGTGATGGGAGTTGGCACATGCAATGATGTTAGGAAAATTAGTATACTTAATATAAAATATTTAGAATGATTAGGCTTTTTATTTTGTTTATAGTGTTAAAGATTAGCTGCTGTCCTTATCAAGAGAAAGAAGAAAAAAAAAAAAAAAGAAAAGCCACAGTTTATATAATTATTTTGGAAAATACATCTGCTTTGAAGTTTATTCCTTTCTGCGCATGAGTACGTAGCTGTATAAGTAATCTGGTAGAAGTATATCTAGCATGGGCTTGTAAGGTGTGCATGGTAGAAATGCACTTTAAAAACTGTCTATGGACACAGTATTGATTTAATGAATACTGTCAGCTAGAGTGTTAAGTGCAGTCTTCTTACTGAAACACTTGGAATTTGTGCTGCTGAGAATGTGACCTAAAAAAGTTGCCTTTAGACTTTTATATAACCTCATCTTGACCTGGCTGCATTTCAGCTGAAGTTTTCAACAGTCAGTAACTTACACTCTTTCATGTGAGCAGCAGGGAAGGCTTCAGACTGAGGGACAGCAAGTAGACAAGTTAATTGTCTAAAAAAGGGCGGAGGAAAAGGATGGAATGAGGAAAACACAGGAACAGATTCGCTGTGAAACTTGGTGACGATGACGTTAAAATAATTCTTATTGTTTGGTTTTACCCTGGGCCCCATAAAACTTTAATCCAGTCATGTGGGGAAAGTAGATTAGTGCAGAAATTATTCATACAAAAGAACATACACTAGAACATGCTTTCCTAGCAAAGAGTTTGGGATCAGCAGTCAGGATGTGCAGAATGGGAGCAAATATTTGTTTTTGAAAAGACCTCAGAAAGAAATACAAAATAATTCTCTTGAGATGGGAGGAGTATCCCTGTCAGTATGAGTGTGTCATATCATATGAAGAGTAGAGTGGTTACTTGTGTGTTGCAATGGCCAGAAGAATGCACAGTTGCTATGTTGCTAGAGAACAATACTGGTTATTTGTACTCTGGTGTTGGTCTTTTTTTTTTTCCGTTTTTTTTTTTTAATATTATTTTTTTCTGTCAAATTTAGAATATGGTACTATCTGTGATAATTTGAAGGTAAATGTAGCTGCAAAGAGCAATTCTTTTTGCAGGTGTATAAAATCCTTGTCAGGTTTTCCTACAAAAGCCTTCAATCAACCCAGCTTTTCACTTCGGCACAGACTGAACCATTAATTGGGTTTTGTTGCTGTTAGTAAATTAAGCAAGATAGTATTAAGCTTTTTGAGGCAAGGTTACTGTTCCAAATAAAAGTCTGTTTTGAAGTTCCATTGGAGGCAGAAGTTGGTATTCATTCAGAGGAGATGGGAACACATAAAATGAGGAAAGAATAAAATTCTTTAAAATGCTTGAAATGCCTTAGGCACACAGAGGCTTTGTGTAAGTGAAACTTCCTCTAATTTTTTCACCTGTACCT
>VZTM01029526.1:20451-31111 GCA_013400555.1 Jacana jacana | reverse complement strand
CTTGTGTTTTTTTTTTGTTTTTCATTTTTTTTTTTTTTTTTTTTTTTTTGTTAGGGGTATTTTTCTGTAGTGTTGAGGGTCTAATGTGACTTACAGCTTTAATCTACTGACTGGCAAAAGCATTTAGAAACTGAAAGTCAAACTATTTTTTGGAAAGGGAAACTTTGGCTCTGAAATCCTTCTAGGTAGTTTTCACAAATGTTCCCTGTGGTCTGGAGTGCCATGCTTATTGATGTGTTATTTTTATGTCTTGGATATAAATGATCAGACTTGTATACTATTGCCAAGGGAGGTCCTTGCAATGTCTTTTACAATGTCACTGACTGTGCTTGCCTAGAAATAAATTCACAAATACACACTGACACTCATAGTTATTTCAAATGGTATGACTTACCACTCAATATGGCAAAATTAAGTAGTCAGTCTTTTGATTTTTTCTTCAGACATGTACTTTTTGATAACCCTGTGATGGGATAGTCAATGGCCAAAATGCCATCGTCAGTCTCGTGCCTCAACTCAGTCATCATATTGCTACTGGAAATTCTCCTTTCAGTAAAGGACTTCCTAACTGCTGCTCACACTGAAATTTCTCAATATGTTAATTCCAGCAAGTGTTTCTTGCAAGTATCTTCTGTATGTCAGTAGATGAGATATCTTATTCTCTTTCCTGGACTGGATTTTAAAGTAGAGGACTGTGTAACACTGAACCAGCGAAGCATTTATGCTTCAAGTGTCTGAAAGTTAAACACAGCTTTTGTAATTGGCCAGCAAAGAAATTTGGCTTTTATTCCTATTAAAGGAAGCGATATGTTCTGATGATAGATTCAAAAGATGTATGAGGGGGCCTGCAGGAAAGATGGGGAGGGACTCTTTACCAGGGAGTGTAATGATAGCATGAGGGGAACAGTTTTAAGCTGAAAGAGAGTAGATTTAGATTAGATACAAGGAAGAAATTCTTTACTGTGAGGATGGTGAGACACTGGAACATGTTGTTTAGAGAAGTCGTGGGTGCCCCATCCCTGGAAGTGTTCAAGGCCAGGTTTGGGCCTTGATAGGGCTTTGAGTAACCTGGTTTAGTGGGAGGTGTCCTAGCCCATCGCAGGGCTGTTGGAACAATCTTGTTTTGTTTATACTTCCCCCCCTTTTTAAAAATTGTCTTTTTATTATTTATTATTTCATTACTTATTTATATTTTCATTAAAATAGTTTAGTTTTTTTTCTAAATTCATAAATCTCTTTAATCTGACCCTCTCCTCTCTTCTTTGAAGGGGGAGGGAGGGGCCATCTGTTGTTCTGATTGGTCAATCCAGCNNNTTGTTCTGATTGGTCAATCCAGCCAAAAGCATGACAAAGTGCCAAAGCTGTCATGGTCGATGATTTCTGGAGCCATAAAGTTTCTGTATTTTATAATTCTTCAGGATGTGTGCATTCTCTCATACACACACACATACCTACACCTTCCAGAAGAATCACCATGGCAATGTCACGTCATGACTCTGGCAGGACTACATTCCTTAGATGTTCATTTTTGCTCCTGATCTTACCCACCCCCATCCTTTAATCTTTGTTGTGAGCTCTAATAGTGGGGTTATTCCTTGATTAGTCGAGCTCCTTAGCGTATTGTCTATGGCCTTTTTTGCCTTGCAAGAATCACTGAGCCTGAGCTGAGTCCGTAGCAGTGTCATAGACTGCAGTGGCCTGGTTGTGGACCTGGATAACAGAAGTGCTCTTCAGCATAACAGAGACCAATGGAAAGCTCTTACACAAACCCCATCCTGTTCTGCCAGTTCCCAGCTCCTGGGCTGGGATGATGTCACTGAAATTTTAGATGGTAGACAGTTTTCACTGTGGAGACCTTGGTATGGAGTGAGGTTTATGTTCTAAGTTCTGATAACAGCTGCAGAAATATGGGTGCCTATTTGGCACATTTATCCAATTTCTGTTTGGGGCTGGAGTAAAAATTTATCTTTGGGCTTAATCTGTGCCTGTACTCATAGTGTGGTTCTTGATTTTTTAAAAAATTCTTTTTTCCTTCATTGAGAACTGTGCAAAAGGCCTACAGTTGAGTCAGGATTTTGTATCTTCCCTCCTTGATGTCTTTGAATGCTTACTTTGAGAGTTGTGATTTGTGAGCTAATTTAAAGTTAGATTTTAACGCAACCAACTTCCCCCTCAAAATAGCCACTTGTAGTCATTAGTAAGAGCCTCATATCAGCATACTGTTTTTTATCTTGGCAAGTGAAAATACTGATTCCTAGCATGGCAGATGGCAATTGTTTGTTATGTACTGAATTTTCTTTCACTCTTCTCCCTATAAATGTCATAGAAACCAAACTTATTTAATTTTGTCCCAATGCGGATTTTATTCTGGGAGGCTATTTGGATTTGACTGTGACCACAGTACTTTTGGCAGGCTTATAATAGGCCTATAAAGTCCCCAGTTGTGAGCGGCTGTTGGATGAAAGCATTAGTTTAAAGAATAGTTTCAGGGTGTTCATAGAAAATTCTGAAAGTCTTCTTACGCAGCTGATTTTCACACAGTGAGTTTTGCATCACTGTCACATTTTTCCCCATGATTTTCCCATATAATCCATTTGAGTATGAATCTCATGAACATATCTTTGTATGTAATTGTCTTCAAGGCAAAAGTGGACTGCAATCCCAGAATGTTTTAAATCCAAAAAACATAAGCAAAGAGAAGTCTGTAAAGCAGGGGGGGAAATGAAAACTGAAGAAAATATGAAGACTGGTAGCAAGATAAGGAAGGGGACTAGATTCCCCCAGAGCTTTTGCTAAGTCTCTACCAGTCCCATACTGCTCCTCTGGGCTTCTTCAACATGTCTCCTTGCTGATGTGCAAGTCTGGAGGGAGGTGAAGAGTATTTGAAGCATGGAGAGGAATTTCTCTGGATTCAAAGGCACCGACAGACACTGGAAATCACCTACTGGCTTTGATGAGCTTTTAATCAGGACCTTGCCCTCCTGCAGGCTCCTGAGTGAACCTTCATTTCCAGACAGAATAGATGGCTCTGTTTTAGGTCAGCATATTGTAGTGAATCACTCGTCCATTTGTTGCAGCATGCACAGAAGAACTGTTTGTTCCAGAAATGACCCTAAACCCTAAATGCCAGATCCAGATTCAGCCTTTCCTAAAGTTCAGGGGTGTTCCTGGCTGGTGGCAGCACCAAATCCCTTCCCTTTTTCCATAACCAGTATCTGTCTCCCTCTGTCTCTGGAGGAGCGATGCTATTGACTAGCAGTGCCATTGTGCATATCGCAGGGAAAACAAACAAATTCAGAAGTCAAATTTTAGAAAGTCACTGTTGTGCTGAAGGAGATGAAACTGAAAAACACCCTTTGCCTCTTCCTCCCTGGCCAAAATATCTAATTATGAACTACTGTCTCAAATTGGATTTAAATCCCATGTGAGTGGCTTTAGCAGACAGGACTTTGGGGTATTTTCAGTTTGCAGGCTAGTTGTTTACTAAATGTTGCAGTGTTTGCCTTTTCTTTGAGAACAAGCTAAAGCTGGGAGCGTGAGCGAGCTTGGAGATTTAGTGCATCTGGCAGCTGTGAAATAATGATTCTCAGCCAATGTGTTTATGAAAGAGCAAGGCAAAGAAAATGTTACCAAGTATATAGTAATAAACAGCCTGGTTCTGGTGGTGGTCTTTTCCAAATAACTGCTCATGTATGGCCTCTGTGAACAAGCCTTAGACTAGGTTGAACTTCGGCAAAAGGTTTGGCAGAGCTGTCTCTTCTTGCACTCTTCTGACCTTACATGTAGCTGGCTTGATCCATGTCTAGCTCATTTGAGATTTTGCTCCGTGAGATCAACATTTTTTAACATCAACAGCTAGCTCACATACTTAATTTCAGTGAAATCAGCTAATTTTGCATCTTGGCAAAATAACAGAAAATTGGCTTCAGAATTTGAGGCCTTGCCACCAACACCATCTGCACCAAGACCTCTAGTGTGCAAATTTTGTATGCAGGTACCAAAGTCAAAGCAAAAGCTTGATTTCCAAACAAAAATAAAGCAAGCTTTCTGCAGACAGCATCTCATAAACCTCCAGTGAGCCATTGGCATTTTAAGTCAGACTTAAAACACTTAAGGCACTTAAGTCAGACTCCAAACAGAACCAAGTCCTTCTGGCTTCAGGCATTTCTCTCTTCCCCACAGATTCCCTTTCCTTGCTCATCAGTCAGACAGACTTCCCTGAGTTTTCACAAAGTCAGACTAGAGATCTCTAGGAAAAGAATCCGAGAGAAAGCATTTGCACATGATGGTCTATTGGTAATTTAGTTGCTGAGATGGTAATGGGACAAGAAGTGAATCTGTTGACAATAGCATGTAATAGAATTTATTTTTTTATTTGCTTTTCATTTATGCAATGTAGTCAGATAGAGCTAGGACAGATCCCTTACAAATCACCAGTAAGTTGGTGTCTATACCAAACACTGGATGAAGGTTTAAATAATTTAGCACACTGCTCTGAAATGTTGCTTATCGTGTTTTTCTTTCACAGATTTTGTGGTACCCTTCAGGTTAGATTACCGAGGATGTCTTTTCTGTTTCCTAATCTATGGTATGTGTCTGCTTACTTTTAAATAAAGGCTAATGCTGTTAGTGGTCAGTCAGATGCCAGTGCAGAAGTTCAAGTGCCGAAATGTCCATTCCTTTCTCTCTGTCTATTGTCACTTTAAGTGGACTAAGGAAGTCTAGTTTGTTACTGCTGTTTCTCAATGAGACTTTAAAAGCCTAAATGCATTCAGATGTGTTGAGTGAGGCTCAAAAGAAATGTTGTCCTGACAGTATTTTAGATGGAAGCTATTTTAAAGTTCATTTCCTTTTGTTATCAGGCACCATGGCTTGTTAAGGTTAAATGTGTATACATTGACATACATGAAATGGAATTGTCGTAATCCTGTGGTCTCACCCAGAGCTGAAATCACCATATGCTTCAGCTGTAGCATTATTTCTACGTATTATCTAGGGACTTTGTACAGAGAGGATTATTGGGAAATGATGAACTACTTACAAAATCTCTGCAGGTATAAGAAGTAAAAGAAATCTATGAAAGATTAATTAATATTATTCCATTCTGATATATATATATATATAATTTAACTAAGACTGGTTTATATCCCAGTGGCAAGAATGTTTTTCTTTTTGTCACATAAAATGCCTTCCAGAATGGCTTAATGCAAGTCATCAGTATGTGTTCATGAATCTTTGCTCCCCAAAGAGCTAATTAACTTATTTCTGGATTACATTCCCTCTGTATGACAGCAGCATTTGAACTACATCACATTGAAAATACAAGAGTCATAGAAGTGACAGATGGAAATGACTTACTAGATCTCTGAGTTTTTCCATTAGAATGGCACAGGAATCATTCGACATGTTACCATAATGCTGAGACCATTCATTCTCTCCCCTTTAGGAGACATTATATCTAGAAATATCACACAATGAATTCCCTAAAGCTCAACAGGTGTCTCTGAACTTTCATACTCCCTTGAATAGGGACAAGCCTTTGAAAAACCTAATGAACAGAACAAAACTAAGCTTTCCTAAAACAGGAGGTTTTTAATGTGTTTGATGACTAAAAGAACCTTCACAAAACACCCAAAGATCCTTCTGCCCACAATGCTCCCACCTCAGCTTCTCACAAATTTAAAGCAGCAAATAATTAATGTTTTTCTGTAAGACATTTCTCTGATTTACGTAAATGTTGCAAAACCAAATACTCTTCTAATTGAAGTATCTTTTGAAGGGACATGTGAAAATGTTTTCTGTTAAAGATCCACACTAAATGGATTTTTATGCCTATTTCCCAGAACAATGCTTCTGTTGGTACTTTTAAACTTCCTAATTCTATAAAAGATAATAATTCAAGACCATTTTTTATTATATGCCTGGGACCGAAAATGCATGGGCATCATTTTGCCTTTGAATACAGTTTTAAATGGTTTTAAAGCAAACATTGTAAAAATAATTTAACTTTATCCTCTGAAAATGGTTAATGACCTTCAATTCCAGAGGAGTGATTCAGTTTGTAATGTTGGAGACCACAGATATGAGAGCAAACTCCAGAGGATTCTGCCATGTCAATTAACTTTGCCTTATGGCAGTGCCTCTTCTAGAGCTAACACATGTTTTTCCCTTGGTGCTAAAACATTTTTTCATATGGATTTAAACAAAAACATGATCTCAATTATTTGGCAAGCGCTTAAAGATGTTCACACTTAATAAGAAGAGAGTAGTAATTCTGGTGGGTTTCTTTCCACAGTTCACCGTGACTAACTTCTGAGTATAATCCCTCCATGAAATGGTAAGGCTTAGTAGAGTGCATTATTTTTCAATACCACTGTCGTGGAAAATGCCATTACTGTGCATTGTGAGGCAGTCCTACTGTCTTCCATACCGTCTTTTCTGCCTCTCACAGATCAATCAATTGATTCCTGAATGATTTAAAGATACTTTATATAGAAGAGCCTGTACCACCTTACAAGAAATGTAAATTGATAGTATGAACACGGTTATTTTATCATAATTGGTTGACAATTGCTCAAAATTACTTTTAGAAAATGGGAAAAACCTATCAGTAGATCTTTCTGACTGCTAAGCTCAGGTATAATTTCAGAAAGATTTTCTAAAAGTGATCCAGAATAATTTTTAACGAGCAAAGAGTCACTGAAATCAGCATGATAAATGCTATTGGGAAATGAATATGTCTTCAGCTAAACAAGATTTTTTTCCTCCCTCCAAAAGACAGAAAAACATACTGCAAGAAAGTGAGGCTGTTTGCCTGCTTAGCATTCCAGGGTCTGTAGAGCGCGGCAGTAATCTGATATACAGCTGACCGAGTCCCATGCTACCGTATAGGGCTTGGTGGAACTGCAGTTCATGGCTCTGCTCTTTGCTCCCAGGCTGGCTTTGTGCTTGGTCTCTTGGTGCTCTGCGTTACATCCTTAGCCAATTCGGCAGCAGGATTACACACGCTCACTAGGGATTCTCTGTGCAGCCTTTCTTGCTAGGAAGGGTAGGCTGCCTCATAAGAGACCTTGCGTGTGGGAGGAGTACACAAAAGAATAGAGTGATTCAGAGTCCTCAGAGAAGAAAAATGTAGCAGCAGACTGATTGTTGGAGCTCTTTCTGGGCACACTGGGCAGTTTGTTGATATGGTGGTGTAGAACCATAGCCAGCTCGTTGATGATCTTCCCATCAGACCTGCATTTGACTTCCAGCCTTTACAATGCTAAAAGGCTGTAGGGCTGCCTTTGTTGGAGGGCAGAAGATGAAATTCCAAGTTTTGGTTTAATCCAATTGGCATAGTAGCTGCTTGTTTTGATGTTAAAAAAAATTGGCTTGGTGGTGTATTTTTTTTCCTTTTCTTTATTTTTTTATTTAAAAAATCATTATTAATAGGACATGTAAATATTTCCATGTACTGCTTTGGCATTTGCTGTTCAGTCTCAGCCCTTGTCTCAGTTTGCATTTCCAAGATGAATATCTGCAGTATCATAAAAAGAGGAGATGAGATTATAGGTTTCCTTGAGGACAATCAACATCAAGAGGCTTGTGAAAAGTTCCCACAGGAATTTCAAGAAATCCCAACCCTTTTTCTGGCTCAGTAAACTTCTACATGTGCTTGAGTCAACCAAGTCTCTTGTAAGGCCTCAAATTTCTGCAAAAGCTATCAAAACCAACATCTGCTTGCACCAGTGCCCATTTTCTGTGAAGAACTTTGGGTTGTTGCTTTACGTTTCCCCATACATATCCCAGGTCTAAAGCAGAGGATGACTGGATATATCCCAGTGTCTGTTAAACAGTATGTCAATACCAGAAAGCTGTATATTTTCAACAGAGGAGGTATAGGAACTTTAATCAATTTGCATGACTGGAATAGCCATTTTAGAGGTTATAATTGTTGTCATAGGTGTATAGAAAAATGAAGTGCAGGTACAGTCTTCTATGTTTGTCACCATTTGTTCCATTAAATCAGGCTACAGCATCAGGTGAGTAAATATTTTCATCATTGTCTTCATCAGGCTGTGTCTGGAGAGATGTTCATATAAATAAATAAGCCAAGATACTCTCCCTCTTGTGCTCTTTGTGATGTTCTTTGTGTTCCCTGAAGCAGTAGTTTCAGGACCAACCAGTGCTTTGTGATTCTCCAAATTTAAAAGACTAAGTTAAAATTTGGTACTAGATAATGCTGAAGCCTCTTAGTTTTATCTTTATTTTCCATGAATGTTCAATTCACAGATGGGTGTCCAATCAGATACAGTGGTCTGGACCTGCATTAATTAAATATTCCCACCCACAAACTAAAAGTTATGAAAAAGCTATACAAAGGATTTAAAAAATAAGAGAGTGACAACTTAGACAATGGTAGAACCAACATTGTTTTTAGCATGTGAGTAAATATTTGCTAAAGAAAAATCCCCCTGCATTTCTTCTTACCGATTTTTGTTTGTTTTAAACCAAGACTTTGAGAGTCCAGTAGCTTTGATTTTTGCCACATTGCAAACATCTGTGTTACTAATTCCTTGAGGCCATGGGAAAGTACCAGTCTGTCAGAGGTGGAATTTTTCCTGCTGGTGCGAGAGTCTCCAGGGTATGTTCTGGGCTTCCTTAGGTATCCTGACCCAGCTCTTCTCCTTGTCCTAAAGCAAGTGCTTGATGCCAGAAGAGAAAGCATCAGTAGAAACACAAAACCTTTAACTCGGTTGTCTTCTATCATCTTTCATCCAAGACATTCTTTGGGGATCTTACATATGGAACCTCTGAATAAGCACAAGCAAATTTTACTGAAGGAAGACATTTAATGGCTGTTATGGTATGAATAATGGTTTCTTCCCTTGGGGTAGATCTGTTACTATCAAATGGTAGTAATGAGACTAGTCATCAATCTCTCTAAAGATGGCTGCACAAGCCCTCATTTGAATGGACTCAGCGTGCTGGGAGGTGATGTCATCCTGAACTGTCTGGAGCTGTTGCAAAAGTATAACATAGGAAGCCAAACAGGCCAATACAAATCCTTTTTTACCCCCAAGGTTCAAAGTCTAAGAGGAGGAAAATACAACTGTAGCCAATGACTGGCTGGCTGGAGAAGGAGCCTTCAGAGTCTGTAACATCAACACCATCACACCATCATCAGCCAGAATTCCAGTTTGAGAACCAGGTGTAGCTCGAGGTCAAGAAGGCAAAATTTAGGGCAGAAGCAGAGCATAGGGTGGTGCAAATGAGTTGATCCATCAACAGAATGGATAGCCAGCATTCTCCAAGGAGGTCTGCCTGTTCCTGCCTTCTACCCCAGAGATTTCCTTGCAAGGAGTACAGTCAGCTTTGCATGTTCTTAGGCACATTATGGACTTGGAGGGACTGAAGATAGTGAATTCAAACTCAGCAGTATTGTGTTTTTCTGGCAAGTCATTTCTTAATCAGTATAAATGATTTCCATCTACAGCAGAATTGAATCCAGACCAGAACAGAGGATCTCAGTCTGCTCATTCTGTGGGAGGGCTCAGATCGGGATGTGGCTCCAGCCTTTTTGGCTTAAACCCATTTCTTGTCTGTGTTGTGGTTTTATGAGTTGATATAGCAAATATGTGACATTTGCTCTCCTTTTCCTTCTCTTGGAGTTTTTAGAGAGATGAGAGTTCCTACTGTAGTATAAAGCAGAAAACAACAGAAGAAGTCACCCGAATAATAGAGGGCATTCTGTGCAGAAACCTCCATGCCTGGAGAGCAACAATTATTTGCAGCCTCCTAAAGGTTAAGGATGTGATGGATGTTAATGCATAGATATTTGTGGTTGTTCATGAAACATTCCCTTTTGGAGAGGAGCAGAGACACAAACATCCTTTTCCCCAGTGGAGGGTACCAAGCTGAGAAGTCCCTTTCTACATCTCAGGAGTTTCTAAAAGGACAGTGTTACTAGCACAAAGAAACGGTCTTACTAAAGAATCTCAGTACAGTAATTTGAAAGATCAGATTGAGTTCAGACAAGTTCTTTCTGGTAGTTATTTGGAAACATGACAACGTCATCTAAAAAGGAAGTTTAAAGATTCTTTACTGGACTCACAGTCCTGTTGTTTTCAGTCAGATGGAGATCTGACTGAGTTTAGTGCTTGAAAAGTGCTGATACCATCCCTCCATCTGGCACAGTTTCTTTAAAAATACATTTACTAGGCAATGTATCCATCTGCTTACAACCACAGAGAGGAAATAGTTCAGATTCTGGAGAAAAGCTTCAAATAATAAAAAAAGGCAGGTAGTCTTGTGGGGTGATGGAAGTTGTCAGTATTGCATTGCAACTGGGATTCATCCCATCTAGTTTTAGGCAATTGGAAGTTAGATATGTAATCTTAGCTAGTTGCCTGGGGATCGCTTCTATACAGTAGAGAGATGGACACTTCTAGTGAGTGACTCATCTCTTTCACAGCATAGTACCTAAGAAAGCTGGAAGGATTCACTTTCTGGATGTTCCTGTCTTAGCATTAAAATACTGAAATGTCTTAGCATAGAAAATACTTAGCATTTCCTCCTACAGAGATGATTCTATAGCATGGCCTTGACCAAGGGGTTGCTTTTAGACACCAGGTTTTGTCTGTATGGATCAAACATTGATGTGACAGAATCTAAGCAA
>VZTM01029526.1:0-18600 GCA_013400555.1 Jacana jacana | reverse complement strand
GAAGTATTTTGCTCTCTTGCAGCAGTAGTGTGCTCTGTTTGTCTTCCTCTCTAGCCTTTCTCTGTTCCTTCTTTTTATTGTTTTCCTCTCTATTTCTCTCAGATTCCATTTCCCTTTCCCTGATTTTCTCTCCTGTTTCTTAGCTCAATGAATGCTGAGTAGCTTTATAGAGATGTTTCAGCCTCATCTATGGGATCTGAATACATGCATGTATAATAATAAGAATAGTAAGGTATTTTATAATGTGAGAGGTTATTTAAACTTCATTAAAGCTTCCCAACTGAGATTTCAGTCCGCTTTATTCAGAAACTTTGACCTGATTACACTGGGGCAATGTTACATGGCTAATTCACTGGAATTATATAGCTATGTGAACATTTAAGAGATAGAACATTTTATGGTTATTAGGGTGCCTAATGAATTGGCTGTCTTCAAGCGTTTGTAGAGTGCCTGAAGCCCAATAGTCCTGTATTAGATTGTAGAACCTACATGCAAAAGAAATAATTGCAGGAATATGATTTATTAGCGAAGTATGAAAAGTCACAATGAGTGCTATCTTGACTATATTTCTTTACTAAGCCAACAACAATGATTGCTGCTTTAAAAAAACTATTTTAATCTAGAACTAAATCATACGCACAGCACTTCCTTTGAAACTTGGGTAGGGTGTTTTTGTTTTTGCTTTTTCCAAACTGGGTATTTTAGGAGTATCAATTCAGATGTAGCTGGAAGTCTTTCAAAAATGTAGATTCAAATCTGCCTCAGATTTTGGGTCAGACCACAGTGTGGCCATTTTGTGCATATTTATTTGAAAAACGCTATTTTTTCATTGCCAGTGGCAAAAGCTAAAAGGAGATTCCTTGTTTGTTTCATGAGAGGGGACTTCTGATAATGAAAATGGTTATTGTTCCACTGCAGAAGCTTAGTGTTGTGTAGATATTTTGCTTTCAGATGTTAGGTTTTGCTCAAATTTTGTATATTTTTAATCTTCCAAGCAGCATGTGACTTATTGCTGCAAATATAAGTGATACTATTCTAACCACTCAGAACTAACTTTTAAATATAAGATTGAATAAAGAGACATTCCTTTACATCAGCTGTTAAAAAACAGGAAGGAAGACTCTTGAGTTTGGGGCAGAAATCCTTGACCACAGTTTGACTCTCATCCACACCTGAAGAGGTCCAGTTCTTCTGTGGTGCTCTAAAATCCATCTGAATCTCATCTGACCTTCCCTCTATCTGTTCCAAAGGTATGGAAATAACCCATAGAGGAAAAGTGCACCTATCACAAAGGAATGGGTGCAGTAGCTCTGCAAGGTGCTCCTCCAAGGGCTGTGATGCTGGTGTTACCAAGGGCATTGAGTTAAATATGTAAATAGGGAGGGGGAGCAGGATGCAGGACCACCTCTGGTGCTGTTCATGGATGTCAAAGCTGAGGCATAGAGCATGTAGACATATTCTGGGCAAAACCAACCTGACTCTTTCTAAGTACCTAGGGAAGAGATGGAGGAATGGACTGGGGAGGCAAACAGGTCTAGGGAGATACGCCTTGTTGATATGCTAGTAAGAACAAACTGGCATTATTTAGGTCATTGTAAAGGGATCAACAATCTTATATTGGGTGAGAGAATACTTGCTGCATCCTAGGTGCAAGCCAGGAAGGATTTCTCTTGGGAACAAATAAATACAAGCATTCATATAGGAGCTGGTATTAGTGTAGTCTATTGCATGTATGGGAAACTAGTATTAAAGATGCAAACTGAGTTCTGTCATCAACTGTGAAAGAGGAAAGGAAAACAAGTGGACTTGTAAAAATACATGCACTCCAGTGTGCTGCTTCTTAAGATAGCACTGTCATTACAGTGTTTTCAGAAGCAACCAACATGTCTAAAAAAATATCACTGGCCTAGGAAATACTTTCTTCACGGGTTGGTTGTGACAATACTTAGTCCAGAGAACTTGCAAAACTTGTTGGAAGACAGGGGTCTGTCTGGCCACGTGGATGGAAAAGGGGAAGGAGTGTTGCAAAGGCATGTGAGCGGTGGTTCTGTGCAGCTTCATGGTAGTTCAGCATCCTCCTTATACTGACCTGAATTTTACTCCACTCCTGGGTAACTATGCTAGAGAACATCTCAAGTGGGAACTTGAATCATTCTGTCAGGTTTCTCAGTAGTGTAAACTTCTTTATTGTGCTCTTCAGTGGTTGCTTACTGTCCTGTTCAGTCATTAATCCTCAAATAGTTCACAAGATGAAGAAATAGCTCCTTGTATATATTGTTCTGCTTGGCTCTCTGACAGGTGATGTCACATGAAGAGAATATGGAACTGGAAAATCTAAATAAAATTCATAATAGCACTTCATTAGAAAAGCAGACTGGATTGAGGTTAGGATGTTAAATGGTATAAACTGACCTACATTCTGCAGTATACAGTCTTCTCCTTTGTACACAGTCTACAGTATACAAGACCTTTTTGTTTTGCTGCTCCACACAGATGTTAATGATACTTACCCCAATGACCATAGGCATGCACACATTTGAGAACCTGAGAGCCATCCTGATCTGATTTTTTTTTTACGTTGGGGTCTTTTTGAGTGGATTTGGGCTAATTGAAGTAGCAGATATTTCTTCTAACTAAAATCTATTAACTTTTGAGACCAGAAGAAAACTTTTACTGACAGTCAGTCAGACATGGGGCTACCCAGGTTCTCTCAAAAAAAATTCTCTTTCCCCCAGAGATATATGCAGATAAACAGTGAAAGTAGCAGTGACTGGCCAAACCAGGTGCACGCACAGATTTTATCTTTACGATATATTCTAAGAGGTACTGAAATTTGTGTTTATCACTGCGGTTACAAAGATGAGGGGAAGGTTGTTTATTGGTTAGGGTTACTGTTGGCTATTTCTGGGAGTCAGCAAAGTAAACAGAAAGGATGATTAATATGCCCTCATAACAAGTTTACTACATAAGGCCATGGCAGGGAATCACAGTCACTTCTTAGGACCGATGTACATTGTAAGAATTGTAAGCCAAGCAATGGCTACTTAATATTTTATTCAATGATATATGTTCTTTATATTTCTCTGACATCCTTTGATGTCAAGTCATTTTACTTTTCAACCCTGTCACATGTTCTTACTTGTATTGATTTTTTTTTTGTGATCCAAGGTTTTTTATGTGTTTGTATATTTTTGGTGCTGCTCCAAGGCTTTTACTTTTGGCGGTCCTTAGTGAATGCCTTGAAAACTCTTAGAAACAAAGAAAGAAAGAAAGGAAAGACTATTTTTCCTGGGCAATCATTACAGTAGCAGTCACAGCCAGAGACCAACAACCTCCCTTGAAGCTTGGGAGAAGGCTGCTGAGAGGATCCCACAGTGGAAGCAGAGCTGGGATGCTGAGGGGAGCACCCTGTTGTCACCACAGCCCATCATGCTTGACATTAGATCAAACATAGTGAGAGGTAAGATTTTTACCCAGGAACTGCAGATATCTTTAGTTAACATGAATGTTTATATGCATTGAGAAATACCTATCTGCATAAGGGATAGAAAGAGACACCTCAGTACATACTGTTTGGCATCCAAGGGAAGTATCTTTATTTATTTGATTTCAAAAAGAGGAAAATATATTCTTGAGGGTTCTAAGCCCTACATGCTGCTACATTTAAGCTCTGCATTCAGTTTTAAATGCTATGTATCTTTACAGTCTGAATACAACCCTTAATCTATGCTTGAAGATATACTTCTCGTTTAGCACCTGGTGTGCTGGTCCCTACCTGTGCAATGACTGGAAGAGCAGTCAGCACAGAGGGAAACGCCACTGAGCAGATTGGTATAAAATTTCTTTTAAGCCTTACTTAATGAGAAAACTTGTCTCACAAATTGAGCTTTGGGGGAAAGCAAGAATTAAGCCTTTCTTTTAGCTTTGTGACATATCTTAGTAAAATAAGCACAAAAGCAAGTATTCAGTTTTCTTTGGAATTTCTTTTATTACTTGTAAAGGTATAATTTCCCATCCTGTATCATGCCACAAAGCAAAGGTAGGTTCAGATGAGGCGTTATTAAACACTGATTTTTTCTTCTTATTAAAATCAGAGCAGAATGAATTACAAGAGACTTTGCATAATGGCAAGCTAAAGATATGCTCTCAACTCATTGCATGGGATCTTGGTAGAGACTTTGCAGGAGAACTTCTGTGAACAAATTCTGTTCTGCCTTGAGAGTATCTAGGAACGGGAAAGGAAATGTACAGGAGTCAATTGTGTGCAAAAATAACAGTAAAGGCTGAGGCAAATAAGATTTCTTCCACAGTGTTGGTGTATTATATCTACACTCAAGGTACCAGATTTATTCCTGCTGGAACTTAATTGGAGTATTCTGGCTGATCATTTTAGTGCAAAGTCATGGAAGGATTTTAGTATCAAATCCTAAACTGCTTGAAGACTTTAGGAAAAAAGGTACTGTATCTTCTAAATACCAACTAATTGTACTAGTTTGAGTTTATTTCAGAAGTTCTTGCTAGAGTGATTGAAACCTCACCTTGATACTGGGTTTTACCTCCATGGTAACACCAGGGCAACAACAGCAGCAGTATCACAGAATCACAGAATATCGGGGATTGGAAGGGACCAATCCCCCTGCGGGAGCAGGATCACCCAGATCAGGTCACACAGGAACGCGTCCAGGCGGGTTTTGAATATCTCCAGAGAAGGAGACTCCACACCCTCCCGGGGCAGCCCCTTCCAGTGTTCAGTCACCCTCACAGTAAAGAGTTTGTTTCTCATATTTAACTGGAATCTCCTATGTTCCAGCTTGCAGCCATTGCCCCTTGTCCTATCATTGGATATCACTGAGCAGTATGTTCTGATGGATGAGCAGGATCAGATGAAACCGCCTCCAACAAAAGAACTGATACTGCTCCTACTTCCACACAGAAAAATAAAAAAAATAAAAAGAAAGAAACAAAGAAAAAAACCTGCTGTTTTTTTCCTAGGCTTCCAAAATTATGATTAACTCTTTGTTTTTGTTTGGTTGGTTTTTTTGCTTTCTTTTTAAATGGACTTCTTAGATGTGCTGACCTAGCATGAAAACATTATTTCTAGCTTTGCTTTGCAAAGTTCCTGTCTCAAGAAAGGTCATTATTATTGCACTGGTTTTGTTAGGCTCTACGTGGAACTCCCAGCTATGAATTAAACAGAAAGATCTTACAATGCTGTTCAGACATCAGTCAGCAGAAGACAAAAATTACCCAAGCTTTGAGTATCAAACAGTACTTTTGGAGTTCAAAGCTCCACTGTGATTTTCTTTCTGCTTGTTGCAGGTCAGACATTCTGCTTCTGCCAGTGTATTGCAATGTGTGCTTATGACCATACTGTTGCTTCTGCTTGCTCTCAGACTGCTTGTTTTGGCAGTTTTGATGGCAGAGAATGCCGGGCCTCTTTCATGTGGTTTGTGTCACATGTGCTGCTGTGCGAGACACGCGCGGCTCTTCAGGAGTGTTTGCCGCTTGCTGCTTCACATGCTCTCTTGTACCCTGCCTCTGCAGATGGCTTTCCTGGCTCCCATGGACCATATGTTTTTTCAGTTTCTTTTAATGTGTGTACACCCACCCCATGCAGTTCCAATAAAATATGTGTTATTTATTATTTCCTCTGCTGTCCAGCTCTGAATGTCACTGACAGTCACTGACACTTAGGGCAAGAATGATCCTTAACACAACCTGCTCTTTCCTGGGATGCTTATTCTTCTCTTGGAAGTGTGAAATCCTCCACTTGTTCTGCTTCTAACCCTGTAGTGACTAATTTTAGCACTCTTACTACCAGGCATCCATTGTCCATGGAGTGAGGTGGATGAGGTATTCTCCTAAGGCAGGCATCTAAGATAGGTGCACAGATTTGCCCCTCTGAGATGACTTTCGTTTCTCTCCCCATTAACACAGAGGAAGCCTAAATGACAAACCTAGGCTAATTGGCTCACTTTGAGATAGCAATATCTAATAGAGATATATCCCTCTCCAGGGACCTAGCCTTCATGGTGGTATGCATGAGTACTGTATGCTTGCAAGCTGCTGGCTGGGATTTTTTTTCATCAGCTAATCCTTTTATCAGCACTTTCCATACTGCCTTACCCATGAGGACAGAGCAGAGAGATGAGTGTCAGCAGAGGGGCATGTGAGTATAAAAGATAAGGACTAAGAGCTTCCTTACAAGTGGTTCAGTTCCAGACTTCACATTTACTATATGAAACAGGGTAGCAGACCGGTCTAGGTAGGAAGGGCAGGGTATTGGTGAGAAATCAGGGCAAAAACTGCAAAAGCTGATAAACAGAACCCCCCTGGAAGAGTAGGACAAACCTCTGATGCAGAATATTTCAGATGCAGGTGGGAGTGCAAATCACTGTACTTGGGTCCAACAATTGGAAGCTGAGAAAGGCCAGGCTTTTCATAATGCTACCAATCCCCTTGACTTCCTGAAAAAGCGGAATGGGGCCATATGCTTTATTTATACCAAAAGCTATTAATTCCCCATCAAGACGGGTGCTTTTGTTAACAAAAAAGAGTCTTGGAGAGGTAGTTTCTATCATTGCTCTGGTAAGAGAGCAACAACAGTAAGAGAGGTATGATATGTAAGAGCAGAGTTATACTGCTTCATTTCCAGTTTGGCCTGTATCCACCTCTTAGGAATTTCCTATATGAAGATGTTGAAAAAAAATCCCGCATAGTGTGAATTGTATGAAGGATCCAGTTCTATGTTCATGTGGCATCCTGTTGTAGTCACTGTCAGTCGTGTCTATAAAAATGACAAGATTGGGCATGTAATCTCCCTTTAAAAAATGCTCTTTCTTTCCCTGAAAATTGATTAAAAAGAAAATCAAAACTAGTATTCTTTGCCACTGGCACCAGCTCTACAGGGCACCAAAGCAACTGACTACTCATAATCTCTTGATATTTCCTGACTGACTGCAAAAGCCATCTTGGAGTGAGCTGGGGAAGAGTTAACTGAAGGCCAAATATGGTGAAAGTTGCTGTGGCTAAAACTCAAGTTTATTTACATAGAATGAAAAAGAGAAGTGAAAAGTTTGCTGATTCATTTAATACTATTTTGGAAAATTTTGGAACTGTTTGTGTAAAACAGGATTAAAATGAAATCCGGTGAAGTCCTTGCTTACTGAAAAAGGGGAACCATAACCCCTGTTTTTGAAAAGTTAAAAAAAGGAAGACCCAGAGAACTACAGGCCAGTCAGTCTCACCGTTGTGCCTGGCAAGATCATGGAACAGATTCCCCTGGAAACTATGCTCAGGCACATGGAAAATAAGGAGGTGATACGTGACAGTCTACATGACTTCACTAAAGGCAAATTGTGCCTGGCAAATTTGATGGTCTTCAATGACAGTGTTACAGCATTGATAGATAAAGGAAGAGTAACTGACATCATCTACCTGGACTTGTGCAAAGCATCTGGTGCTGTCCTGCACAACATCCTTGTCTCTGAAGTAGAAAGGCAAGGATTTGATTGATGGACTACTTGGTGTATAAGGAATTGACTGGATGGCCACACTCAAAGAGTTGCGGTCAATTGTTTGATGTCCACCTGGGGACTAGTGACTAGGGGTCAGTACTGGAACTGATGATGTTTAACATCTTTGCTGGCAACATAGACAGTGGGATTGAGTGTGCCCTCAGCAAGTTTGCCAACAACACCAAGCTCTTGCCATCCAGAAAAAGCTGCACAGGCTTGAGAGGTTGGCCTGTGTGAACCTCATGAAGTTCAACAAGGCCAAGTGCAAGGTCCTGCACCTGGGTCACAGCAATCCCAAGGCTGGGTAGAGAATAGATTGAGAGCAGCCCTGTGAGAAGGATTTGAGGGTGTTGGTGGATAAAAAGCTGGTCATGAGGAGGCAATGTGTGCTGACAGTCCAGAAAGCCAACTGCTTACTGAGCTTCATCAAAAGAACCACAGCCGGCAAGTTGAGAGAGGTGATTCTGCCCTTCTACTCTGCTCTTGTGAAACCCCACCTGGAGTACTGTGTCCAGCTTTGAAGTCCCCAATGTAAGAAAGACATAGATTTATTGGAGTGAGTCCAGAGGAGGGCCACAAAGATCATCAGAGGGCATCCCTGGAAATGTTCAAGGCCAAGTTCGATAGAACTTTGAGCAATCCCACTACACTTATTGGGGCACATGAGACAGTGAAATATCTTATTTAGTTGTCCCTTGTCTAGAAAACCAGACCAAAGAATGTTAGGTTATTTTCTACTCTGGAGATTGTTAGCTGTGGCTATTGACAGAAGACAATTCATGAGCACTCATCACACTTAGTGCCATAAACACTAAGCAAGGTTAAACCAATAGATTGGTTAAAGTCTAAACAAGATAAATTTAATTCTTGATAAATAGCATTGAAACTTAACGCTTGGTTCCAGAGGTGCCCAGCAATGCCCTTGGTAATGGCTTGTTAATAATGTTGTGGTCTACATTTCTTGTAAGCAACATGTTCTAGTGAACAAGGTGCTGGAAGGGACCCAAGAGCTCTGGATTAGATTTCCAGCTATGTCTCCTGTAGTCACACTTGGTCTGTTTTCCTTCTATTGACTGCAGGTTACAGGGAATTTCGGCAATACTGCTAATGAGCTTCAATATTCTGGCAATCATTCTTGGGCCACAAATCAATCCAGTCTTCTTGTGCAGAGACTCCTATTCTCTGCAGTGATATAATTGGTTATATATGAAAAAAAAAGAAGTCAAAATTTCCCAGGATCATACTAAAATGAATAAGCACAAATATAACCAAAGCATTCCAAAGTTTGTGCACTTTCACTGGAATGTGGGCTTGTCATTCTGTTTTAGTAGATGATAAATAGCAAAAGGGTATTGAAACATGTATGATAATGCAAATGCAAATTATAAATTTTCTGTATTTTATTGACTATTTATTTTTTAACATGGATCAGCTATAAAGGAGAACAGGACTCCAGTGTTCCTGTATGTTTGTTTTGACTGCTGTGGTAACTGCAATTTAAACCATCACCTTAGGAGAAAACCTGTTTTGAGTCTTCAGGGAAACAAAGTTCAGTAGTTTGTTTTCACAAAGGAAATTACTGTTTTAGGGGATTTTAGGTATCAAGAACCCTAATTGTGGATAGTTCCTTATTTCATTATTACTTACTTACTTACTTTGAAGGTTTTGGGATTCTGTCTGCAAATAATCCTCAAATTGGATGGAGATTTGGAGTCAGAACTAATAAAAGGGGACACCAATGATAGTTCAGATAAGGTAAGCTGGTGAAAGTAGTTTCCTCTCTAGTGTAACAGCACACAGTAATGACAGGAAAGCTTCCACTGGCATAATCATGGATATTTAAAAAAACTGTTTGTATTGTAGGTTCAACACGTTAATATTTTAGGACTGAACATGTAGCACCAGATACTCAAAACTCCTGTCCAGCTTATTTATATTAATTCATTGGTGTTGCACTCTTATATGAGCATTCAAGAAAAAAGTCATAGAGCTGTATGAAACTGATTGCAACAAAGAATGTAACACACAACTACATTACAAGCTTCACAAAACTGCTAAAATATGGCACCATTTGTGTTCCTGCTTTATTAAATGTTTTACAAACACCAAGAAATTAAATAGCCCATGTCTTAAGAGCCTTTTAATTTAAGCAGTTACACTGGTGTGTATGATGTTCTCCCTGGAGTGAGACACAGCTTGATTACACAAGTGTGTAACATAGTCCTTCCTTACACATACGCTCATGCTCCATTGAGACACTTGTGTTGGCAGAAAAGAAAGTAAAAAAAGACATAAGAGACAAATCTTCTTGCCAGACATTCTTAGTTTGTCTCTTGCTTCCAACCCAGTTTCTGTTAACTGAAATGAAACAGTGGATATCTTTGCACAAATGTAATAGGTGACTGGATATTGCTAAGAACTTAAACTCTACTAGTCAAAACCAAGTACCACAGAGGATCTAGAAGGGACCTTCTTCTGCGCACTGTTATTTCATCCTTAGAACAGCAAGCCAAATTGTTTTACATAGGTTCTTCATCTTAGTCCTGTTTCCTGGTTGCCAGCTTGCTATGAACTGGCTCATTTTTCTGAATCTGTGAACTGTTTGCAGCTGTTGAACAGACTTCAGCCAGTACTAAAGAGAGACTTCTGCTGAGCATTCAGCTACTTATGTGGCCTCCATAGCTGGTGGGTTGTTTCGGACCTGTTTACAACAGCTATTCATTCACTATTTACCACGAGTTGCAGGTTTGGGTGGCAAAGCTGTAAATTATGGTAACGGAGCTTCAGCGTTTGCAGCATAGGTCTTGCCCTTGCCCTGTTGACCAAAGAAGTGAATAGAAATATGGAGGAACAGAGATTTCATTTACATTTATTCATGTCAAGATCATGCCAGTCTCAACTGCCAGACTGTTTTGAAAACATTAAGGGAGAAAGAGAGACTGAAAATGGGTTATCCATGGTGTTGCATGTCTAAGAATGGCAAGCTTTTGAATTCCAGGAAAACATTTTCTATTACATCAAACTAGCAATGTCCCCAGAGTTGAACAAAAGGGTTGGGTTTTGGTTTTTTTCATCTTTACAAAATGAATGCAAAATATCTGGGCTAAGGTGAAAGAAGGTGTTGAGAATATGCTTCAGGAGGAAATACAAATGGAAGGAAATCTCAGATCTTATTTCTGTTAATAGAAAGCAGGATCAAACCCTTTATTTGAATTGTAAATGTGAAGAAAAAATATGGTAGTAAGTACAAAAAATGAATGAGTAGGTTTATTGAGATTATTAAGATCTAGTATTTCTTCAAAGTTAGACAATTTGTAACAAGAACAGTAGCTGGGGATTTTTCTTTCTGTGTAGTTCAATGAATTAGCAGGAGAAGGATCAAAGATACCTCTGTTATCCAGGATTCCGATCTCGTGTCACTTTTCAAGGGAAAGCAGCTGGTAGAAAAGGAAAGGATATGAGAAAGCAGTGAAGAGGGGAATGGGGAAAGAAAGGCTAAAAAAAAGGAGAGGAGGGGATTAAAAGATAGATGGAAAAGGGAAAGAAAGTGGATCAAATGGGAAAAGACTAACAGGTGGAGCTCTGGCAACATCGATCTGGCAAAGCACCCATGTTTTCAAAAGCCATTTTCCTCAGCATGCTGAGATTGTCTTCTGTCTTGTGTGGTCCCAACAGCTTTTTAAATTGTTTCTTGTGGACTTGGAGGCTTTCTACAGAGCTCAGTGGAGTCATGGGGATGGACACTAGCTGAAGACCCTTCCCATGAATTCTGAAACATCTGATCACTAGGGCTTAATTCTGAGTGGTCATAACAACATAAAAGTATGCCTCAGAGTCCTCTCGTTCCTTACAGGAACCTTACTAAAATATTATATGCATGGGCTAAACTCAAGACAGAAACAGTTTGTATCTGTAGGATTTATTTATTTCTATACACCCTTGCTTAAGCTGGCAGCATGCTGTTGCAAATCACATACAACCTTGTGAAAAAACCTTGCTGTACCAAATGTCAATATTTATAATATATTAAGTTATTTTGGGGAAACAAATGAGCATCGCTCTGACAGGTGCAGATGAAAATACATGCAAAAATCCCTCAGAGGGATCTAACAATCCTGTGAGCCCTCCCCTTGCTCTACAAAGGGCCCCTTGTGTCATCTGGACTGGTGAAAATAGCTTTTTCCCTTGGTTTAATACAATGATTACAGAAGAGATGGCAATCATGAGCCCAGTCATGGGCCTTGATTGCTGCTGATGGGTACTTTTTATCCTTGTCTATTTTACATTCAGGAGTGGCTTGCACAGATTTTGCCCAAGTATTCTTTATCTAATATAAAATGATAAATAAAGACAGATAACAGCAGGGAGAAAATTTTGCCTGATTTAAGTCTCATTTTCTGTATCAAAGACAGGAACGGCAGAATTTAATAAATGGTGGTGATTTCACATGAGGTCCTGTCTTTGACTATTTATTTTCTGGCTGGCTGTTGTACAGGTGTTGTGCATTCACTGAGTGGCAAGGGAAAGGCTAAGTGGTGAGCCCTGAGGGCCCTCAGCTGCCTACTGTGATTGCCCAGGGTGGTGTTGCAGGAGGTAGCTGAGTCTGGTTGGAGTGGGTGGTGGTGTGTTTAGAGGGAGGAGTTACTTCCTTCCTTAGCAGTGAGGACAGCTAGTGTTTAGGAGACCACCTCTCTGGGACCTTGTTTCTGGTGAAAAGAAGGTATTTAGCTTCATCTGGAAGTCTCCAAGAATGTCTATGTCCTTTGAGGTCCTACCCCCCCAGCACTGGGTGAGTGGAGAAGCTGCAATGATGCTTTCACTGAGCTATAGGTGGACTGAAATAGCTTTGCTTATGCCTCATGTTCCCTGCTTATGCAAAAGAGAAATTTATGTGATTCTTGTGGTAGGAGGTAGGTGGACTTGTGTAGAAGTGGAGGAATCTGAGCAGTTGTCCAAGTAATTAAACAGAGCTCAGCTTTTTGAGGAAACTTATGGGATGCCTGTGTTGGATGCTGTGCTGGAGCTGGGCTACAGTAACTACAGGGTGCATATCTCACAGATGGAGTAGTTGGGGAGCGGTTGTCTGACCTGTTACTGCTTGCAGATACAACTAGTTTCAGGCTTTGCGACGTAGTCTGCTAGGGGCTTAGTAGAGCTGAAAACAATGAGTGTCTGGCTTTTACAGGTAGGCGTATGGGGCAAGAAGTCCTAGTCCTGGCTTGAACTTGGACTCAGGGGTGGGGAAGGAAAAGTAAATTACCTTAGAAGAAAAAGGTAAAATGTTATTGCCCGAGGGTGGACCTGTGTGTGTTTGGCTGTGAATCTACAGGTGCATAGGAGAGTGTTAGAAGTTGGTACTCGGAAAGTAAAGCATGTTTGTGGCTCTCTGTAGGACCAATATGAATATTATTGTTGATGGCTTTTTGTTTTGGAGTCTTTTATAATGAGTCTCTTGTTGCCTTGATTTCACAGGAGGTAAGTACACAGAGTGTTACCAAGTTGAGCTGTATTTCCAGGTCACTCTTGTATGATTTCCTGCATTAGATATTCCACCTCAGTCACGTACCAGAGAGCAGAAGGGCTTCTGCGCAGCAGAGAAACATTTTTGCCTCTGCAGGCGGGTTGTAGTTCTCACTTTTACTCTAAAAGTTTATATTGGTAGCTAATAGCCCTTCTTAATTCATCTTCCTTCCCTTGGCAGGTTACTGTTTGATCCTCCCAAAGTTTGTGCAGGCTGAATAAAGCCAGTTCCTTCAGCCTCTCCTCACTGGGAAAGTGCTCCAAGCCCCAGTCATATCGGTACCTCTCTGCTGAACTTGCTGCAGTTTATTGATGCCTTTCAAACACTAAAGGGGGACAGAACTGGGTGCAGGATCTAGAGGGGGTCTAACAAGTACTCTGAATAGAAGTGGGGATCACTTCCCTTGCTCTTCTGGCTCCCCCTCTGTGAATACAGCCCAGGATGCTGTTGGTCACCTATGCCAGGAGGGCACTCTTCTGGCTCGTGTTGCTTGACTCCCTATTCACCAGGTCCTTTTTAGCAATGCTGATTCCCAGCCCGTCAATCCCCACCTCTATCGGTGCAAGAGTCTCTTCCTTTCTGGCTGCAGATCTTGCCACTTGTCCTTGCTGAGTTTTATGGAGCTTCTGTCAGTGCTTTCCTCTAGCCTGATGAGGTCTCACTTGATGGCAGCCTTGCCTTCAAGTATATTGACTGGTTTCGGCCAGTTTGGTGCCACCTGCAAACTTGACAAAAACTTGTTCTTTCTATCATGTCCTCCAGATAAAGATGATGAAGATGCTGATAGGGTGATCCCTGATGCTGTTGACCCATCTAGCCGTCCACTTATTCAGACAGTAGTGGCCCTACTAGGGCACAAGAATATTGTGAGATATTGGAGGTGGACAACAGAATGACCATGAGCCAGCAATGTGCCCTTGTGGCCTAGAAGGCCAATGGCATCCTGAGGTGCATCAGGAAGAGCGTCATCAGCAGGTCCAGGGAGGTTACCCTGCCCCTTTACTCTGCCATGGTGAAGCCCCCTTTGGAGTACTGTGTCCAGTTCTGGACAACCCAGTTCAGGAAGGACAGGGAACTGCTGGAGAGGGTACAGCAGAGGACCACAAAGATGATTAGAGGCCTGTGGCATCTCTCTTATGAGGAAAGGCTGAGGGACTTGGGTCTTTTTAGTTTGGAGAAGAGAAGGCTGAGGGAGGATCTGATCAACACCTAAAAATACTTAAAGGGTGGGTGTCAAGAGGAAGGGGCCACTCTTTTCAATGATGCCTAGTGAGAGGACAAGAGGAAGTGGGCACAAGTGTGTACATAAGAAGCTCTGCCTAAACATGAGGAGGAACTTCTTCACTTGGAGGGTGGCAGAACCCTGGAACGGGCTGCCCAGAGAGGTGGTAGAGTCTGTATTTCTAGAGACATTCAAACTTGCCTGGACAAGTTCCTGTGCAACCTGCTCTAGGAGGATCTGCTTTGGCAGCAGGGTTGTACTAGATGATTTCCAGAGGTCTCTCCCAACCTTGTATCATTCTGTGATTATCCTGTGATGGTTGTTCATAAAGTTATAAATGTCCTGTAGGGAACTGTTTCAGACTTACCACAGATTCAGACAGACCCTAATGAATTGGTTTACCTGCATCCACAGCAGCAGGTTGTGAACAAAACCTTAAAGTTTACGTTTTAGACACAAGTGGAGTCAAGTACTACATAACATTTTAATAGAATTGGNGAAGAGACCAGCACCAACCTCTCTACAATGTCCTTTCAAGCAGTTGTAGAGAGTGATGAGGTCTCCCCTCAGCCTCCTCTTCCTCAAACTAAACAATCCCAACTCTCTCAATCGATCCTCATAAGCCTTATTCTCCAGGCCTTTCACCAGTTCTGTTGCCCTCTTCTGTACTTGCTCCAGCACCTCGATATCTCTCTTGTGCTGAGGTGCCCAGAACTGGACGCAATACTCAAGGTGTGGCCTCACCAGTGCTGAGTACAGGGGGACAGTCACCTCCCCTAATTTTGCAAGAGTGCTTCTGAAAGCAGTGGTTTTACCTCTGTTTTGAGTTTATTTATTTAAATGTAGAAAAAACTCTTTAACAGGTAACACAAATTCTTAGTGTTTTCAGGGAAATGATATGTAAGTGCATCAAAGAGGAACAGAGTTTTCTTTACACTGTTGCATAAACTGACAAGCTTTGTGGTTAGACACCCTATTTCTGTTCATTATTGGACTGGAATGTGATGTGCTAGCACAAAAGTAATCAGCCTCTGCCCAAAGAGATTTCTGGGGTTTGAGCTGTGACAGTTTACTTCCTCTAGGGTTCTTATCATTCATGTATCGGTGTGCTCAGTGCAGGAAGGAAGGTTCTCTTTTCACCTTTTCACTCAATGTAAACTCTTGAGACTGTGATTCACTAAACAAGAGTACATAGTGAGATGTGCTGAATGGCATCTGAACAAGGTGGTGGTTTCTTCACAGAAAAGCACATGAGCAGACGTTAATGTATTTAAATAAAATCATGAGCAAAATATTGCAATCAAGAATTAATTTTAGGTATTTACTGTCTTTTCTACTCCACAGCTTATTTGTTGTGTTACCTCTTGTTTTCAAGTCCATTTGCAGTCATTTTTTTTTTCCCCACCAGGGCATTAAGATCTAGGATTTTTTTTTTTAATTTTGAGAGCGAAATTTTATATAAATTAATTATAATTTATTTAATTATTAATAATTTATTTAATTCAATACTTATAATTTTGTGTATTGAAAAGGCTTCAGTAAACAAAATATATACCTGTATTGCTTCTCCTTGATCTCATACTCTTGTAATAGATATTAAGGAATAATAAACTAGTACTGTCCTTATAAGTAGTAAGTTCAGAACGCTGGGGGATGGTGGTGGCAGTATTAGGTTAAATCTGCAACAGCTCTGTTGTCTCCGTAAACTTACGGGGTCAGCTGAACTAGCCTTCACCCAGAGATTTCTTCACCTCTGAAATGCAACCATCAACAGGGGCACTGGGGGCAGAAAGAATTGTGACAATAAGTAAAAAAAAAATATTATTGCTTGATAATAGTTATTAATTAACAATCAGTAGTTACATTTGCTGTAAAACTGCGTATGTACTTTCCTTCATTGTATCTGACAAATGATTGAGGAGCAAAGAGAGAGACAGATTAGTTTGTTGCATTGATGAGGGCCTCCCTCACTTTCAGGGAAAAAGCTGAAACTGTATTTTCTTCATTCTTTCATGTGTTTGTAACCAGAAGGACTGTGCTCCTCTAATCTGCTTAATGCAGCTGTGGTAGACCTGCAGTAGTAATTATTGGGCTTTGTGTTTTCCCAGTTCATTCTCAGCTCTTGAGAGGTTGCAGTAGTTCACTCTTTTTAGAATGGCAAATACATTATGAAATTTTACCTGCCCGTTGGTTTTGTCTTGCTAATGTGGAATAAAGTAACCAGTAGAAGTCGTAGGAGAAAAATAAATAAATCATGTTATAGAACGGCGATTTGACAAAATACGTACGTGAAAGAGCTGAATTGTGACAGATTTTGACCTACTGGCTTGAGAACTGCCAGTACCCTGCACTATGATTTTAATAAAACCTGTAGTCTGGAAAGAAAAACCAGTAATTAGGAGATGGAAGGAGAATTAGTAAGCCTGTCTGGAGAGGAAGCAAACAGGAGAGAAAGGGGTATACTTGGGTAATGTTTTGAGAGGCTTCTGGTGTGAAAAACCAGTGATTAATATTTGTGTGTGTGTGTGTTCTGTTGTCTAATTCACTAGTGGAATATGTCGCACCTTCTTTCTTGTATGTGTATAGCTATTTCCCAGGTTCACATTTCCAGTATGATTTTAATTGGCACAGTAATATTCCAGTGAGTTTGTACAGTTTTGTAGTCTATAACTTCCCAGCACTGTTTACTCCTGTGTTGAACAACTTAGGTATCATACACTAATAAAATGTTATGGCAGTTACTAATTTACTTTCTTTGGCTTTTGAAGTAGATAACAGTTGCATCATTGAATATTCTGCATGGCTTGATTGTTTCTGCACTTTTACATTTTAAATGTAATTTTTAGTATTTACCAAAGTAGAATATGACGAAATACTGCATTTATTATGATAATGAGAAAAGAGTGAAAATTATATGCTGCATTATAGACTTTGTTACAAACTGCAAGCTCTTGATTTTATTGTGGAGGGGTTTTGTCATTTGTTCCCTCTATAATAATTTGATCATCATGATAGAGATCTCCCGAGCTTCCGAGCTTCATTATTTTAAGTGTAGCGTGGCCAGAAAGAAGCCTTCAGAGACACATTTACTGTGGGACAGTATATTTAAAAACCTCATTAAGACATCAGTTCTTTAAAAAAATAAAAGAAAAAGCATTCTCTTGGCCCAAATCCATGACAATATTTGCCCTGCAGTAACACACTGAAGCGTTAGCTTTGTAGGTGTGACATTTGGTGAGGTCTCAAGCACTGGAATGAATGAGTGTAGTGCACGCAGTGACATTCCTTTCATCAGAGAGTGGGCAGCAGCCTGGAAAACTCGATGAGTTAAAGGGAAAGCATGTATGGCAGCACGTTGCACGTCATAGGAAGTTACAGCCCATGTTTCTACATATAAGGCCAGAGTTCCGGTGGAAGTGGAGTGTCTGCAGAAAATCATCACAAAAAAAATAACCCATTGTTGAATCTTTGAGCATTTCCAGATTACATCTGTACGTTTTCCAACAAACAACTGGCCTACATGTTTCCCTGAAATATGGAGATTCTTTGGATGTGCAGTCATGCTGTGGCTGATAGGAGGCTTCCTGTGAAATCTGTAAATCATCAGTACTGAGATAACAAAAAGAAAACCCCAAAAGATTATTTAAGTTAGCTATGTAAAAAATATGTGTTCTCCCAAACAGGACATCTCCTGAGAGCATGAATGCGTTTATATACAATATTACAGCTGGAATTACTGGATTGGAAATGTTTAGTGACTGAGAAACTGGCAAGAATAAAAGGAGAGCAGTAATGATTTGATGACTGCTTTTCATTTATAAGTAGCAGCTGCGTTTCCTTTTCTTTCAGTTCTATGTGTTATTTTCTAAATTAACTAATTAAATCCCATCTTACTGCAGCCTGGTCATCTTAAAGGTTTTTTTTCCTAAAGTGATGACCTTTGCTTAGCTCTCAGTCTGTTCTCAGCTGGAAGTAATTGCTGTTCTTCATGCCAGGCTTGGAAGAAGGGGAGGACCAAACAGTTGTTGAGCTCTCCCTGGAGGGAAACCTGACTGCTTAGAAGTGTTAACACCAGGAGATACATGAGGAAAACTGTTGTGGCTTGCTGTGCTGCCTTGAGAGAGGACTTCAGTCTTAAGTGTTGGTAATCTAGAACCTTGAATTAACAATCAATTAAGCAAGGGATGACTCATTTAAAAGAGAAGAAAATAGTAGTTGTGAAGTCCTTTGGATTTAAGTGTTTTAGCTGAAGCCAAGTGAATGGACTAGCAGTGAAAATAGGCTGTGGTAAATTCTTGGCCACCACATCTGTCACCCCAAATGTCAGAGGAATAAGCGTG